>WNWK01042987.1:0-15717 GCA_009830355.1 Cherax destructor | reverse complement strand
CATCCTCACCGCCGCCAGGACACCAAACATCCTCACTGCCGCCAGGACACCAAACATCCTGACCGCCGCCAGGACACCAAACATCCTCACCGCCGCCAGGACAAAAATATCCTCACCGCCGCCAGGACAACAAACATCCCCACCGCCGCCAGGACAACAAACATCCTCACCGCCGCCAGGACACCAAACATCCTCACCGCTGCCAGGACACCAAACATCCTCACCGCTGCCAGGACAACAAACATCCTCACCGCCGCCAGGACAACAAACATCCTCACCGCCGCCAGGACAACAAACATCCTCACCGCCGCCAGGACAACAAACATCCTCACCGCCGCCAGAACACCAACCATCCTCACCGCTGCCAGGACACCAAACATCCTCACCGCTGCCAGGACACCAAACATCCTCACCGCCGCCAGGACAACAAACATCCTCACCGCCGCCAGGACACCAAACATCCTCACCGCCGCCAGGACACCAAACATCCTCACCGCCGCCAGGACACCAAACATCCTCACCGCTGCCAGGACACCAAACATCTTCACCGCCGCAAGGACACCAAACATCCTAACCGCCGCCAGGACAACAAACATCCTCACCGCTGCCAGGACACCAAACATCCTCACCGCCGCCAGAACACCAAACATCCTCACCGCCGCTAGGACAACAAACATCCTCACCGCCGCCAGGACACCAACCATCCTAACCGCCGCCAGGACACCAACCATCCTCACCGCCGCCAGGACACCAAACATCCTCACCGCCGCCAGGACACCAAACATCCTCACCGCCGCCAGGACACCAAACATCCTCACCGCCGCCAGGACACCAAACATCCTCACCGCCGCCAGGACACCAACCATCCTCACCGCCGCCAGGACACCAAACATCCTCACCGCCGCCAGGACACCAAACTTCCTCACTGCCGCCAGGACACCAACCATCCTCACCGTCGCCAGGACACAAAGCATCCTCACCGCCGCAAGACACCAAACATCATCACCACCGCCAGGACACCAACCATCCTCACCGCCGCCAGGACACCAAACATCCTCACCGCCGCCAGGACACCAAACATCCTCACCGCCGCCAGGACAACAAACATCCTCACCGCCGCCAGGACACCAACCATCCTCACCGCCGCCAGGACACCAACCATCCTCACCGCCGCCAGGACACCAAACATCCTCACCGCTGCACGGACACCAAACATCCTCACCGCCGCCAGGACACCAAACATCCTCACCGCCGCCAGAACACCAAACATCCTCACCGCCGCCAGGACACCAACCATCCTCACCGCCGCCAGGACACCAAACATCCTCACCGCCCCCAGGACACCAAACATCCTCACTGCCGCCAGGACACCAAACATCCTCACCGCCGCCAGGACACCAACCATCCTCACCGCCGCCAGGACACCAACCATCCTCACCGCCGCCAGGACACCAACCATCCTCACCGCCGCCAGGACACCAAACATCCTCACCGCCGCCAGGACAACAAACATCCTCACCGCCGCGAGGACACCAAACATCCTCACCGCCGCCAGGACACCAAACATCCTCACCGCCACCAGGACAACAAACATCCTCACCGCCCCAGGACACCAAACATCCTCACCGCCGCCAGGACACCAAACATCCTCACCGCCGCCAGACACCAACCATCCTCACCGCCGCAAGGACACCAACCATCCTCACCGCCGCCAGGACACCAAACATCCTCACCGCCGCCAGGACACCAAACATCCGTACTGCCGCCAGGACACCAACCATCCTCACCGCCGCCAGGACACTAAACATCCTCACCGCCGCCAGGACACCAACCATCCTCACCGCCGCCAGGACACCAACCATCTTCACCGCCGCCAGGACACCAACCATCTTCACCGCCGCCAGGACAACAAACATCCCTACCACCGCCAGGACACCAAACATCCTCACCGCCGCCAGGACAACAAACATCCTCACCGCCGCCAGGACAACAAACATCCTCACCGCCGCCAGGACACCAAACATCCTCACCGCTGCCAGGACAACAAACATCCTCACCGCCGCCAGGACAACAAACATGCTCACCACCGCCAGGACAACAAACATCCTCACCGCCGCCAGGACACCAAACATCCTCACCGCTGCCAGGACACCAAACATCCTCACCGCCGCAAGGACACCAAACATCCTCACTACTGCCAGGACACCAAACATCCTCACCGCCGCCAGGACACCAAACATCCTCACCACCGCCAGGACACCAAACATCCTCACCGCTGCCAGGACACCAAACATCCTCACCGCCGCCAGGACACCAAACATCCTCACCGCCGCCAGGACACCAAACATCCTCACCGCTGCCAGGACACCAAACATCCTCACCGCTGCCAGGACAACAAACATCCTCACCGCCGCCAGGACAACAAACATCCTCACCGAGGCCAGGACAACAAACATCCTCACCGCCGCTAGGACACCAAACATCCTCACCGCTGCCAGGACACCAAACATCCTCACCGCCGCCAGGTCACCAAACATCCTCACCGCCGCCAGGACACCAAACATCCTCACCGCCGCCAGGACAACAAACATCCTCACCGCCGCCAGGACATCAAACATCCTCACCGCCGCCAGGACAACAACCATCCTCACCGCCGCCAGGACAACAAACATCCTCACCGCCGCCAGGACAACAAACATCCTCACCGCGGCCAGGACACCAACCATCCTCACCGCCGCCAGGACAACAAACATCCTCACCACCGCCAGGACAACAAACATCCTCACCGCCGCCAGGACACCAAACATCCTCACTGCTGCCAGGACACCAAACATCCTCACCGCCGCCAGGACACCAAACATCCTCACCGCCGCCAGGACACCAAACATCCTCACCGCTGCCAGGACACCAAACATCCTCACCACCGCCAGGACACCAAACATCCTCACCGCCGCCAGGACACCAAACATCCTCACCGCCGCCAGGAGACCAAACATCCTCACCGCCGCCAGGATACCAAACATCCTCACTGCCGCCAGGACACCAAACATCCTCACCGGCGCCAGGACACCAAACATCCTCACCGCCCCCAGGACAACAAACATCCTCACCGCCGCCAGGACAACAAACATCCCCACCGCCGCCAGGACAACAAACATCCTCACCGCCGCCAGGACACCAAACATCCTCACCGCTGCCAGGACACCAAACATCCTCACCGCTGCCAGGACAACAAACATCCTCACCGCCGCCAGGACAACAAACATCCTCACCGCCGCCAGGACAACAAACATCCTCACCGCCGCCAGGACAACAAACATCCTCACCGCCGCCAGGACACCAAACATCCTCACCGCCGCCAGGACACCAAACATCCTCACCGATGCCAGGACACCAACCATCCTCACCGCCGCCAGGACACCAACCATCCTCACCGCCGCCAGGACACCAAACATCCTCACCGCCGCCAGGACACCAAACATCCTCACCGCCGCCAGGACACCAAACATCCTCACCGCTGCCATTACACCAAACATCCTCACCGCTGCCAGGACACCAAACATCCTCACCGCCGCCAGGACACCAAACATCCTCACCGCCGCCAGGACACCAAACATCCTCACCGCTGCCAGGACACCAAACATCCTCACTGCTGCCAGGACACCAAACATCCTCACCGCCGCCAGGACACCAAACATCCTCACCGCTGCCAGGACACCAAACATCCTCACCGCCGCCAGGACACCAAACATCATCACCGCTGCCAGGACACCAAACATTCTCACTGCTGCCAGGACATCAAACATCCTCACCGCCGCCAGGACACCAAACATCATCACCGCTGCCAGGACACCAAACATTCTCTGCTGCCAGGACACCAAACATCCTCACCGCCGCCAGGACAACAAACATCCTCACCGCCGCCAGGATACCAAACATCCTCACCGCTGCCAGGACACCAAACATCCTCACCGCCGCCAGGACACCAAACATCCTCACCGCCGCCAGGACAACAAACATCCTCACTGCCGCCAGGACACCAAACATCCTCACCACCGCCAGGATACCAAACATCCTCACCGCCGCCAGGACACCAAACATCCTCACCGCCGCCAGGACACCAAACATCATCACCGCCACCAGGACACCAAACATCATCACCGCCGCCAGGACAAATGGGCTGCAATTCACGAATTTCCATGTTTCTCACTGACCGTTGCCTTCAAGGAGATGATATTTAAAAAAATTAAAGATAAAATTTGAAGAATATTACATATATTTACCTTTTTGAGAAAATGAAATTATACGTCCCTAATAGCTTGCTAACCTATCCCTTATATTTTCAACAACATTTAATTATTTTAACAAAATACATAAATATATTATCCATTTTTAAGGAGGTTATGCGAGACTGATGCGCTTAAGTGATAGACACTGATAAACAATTACCGAAAAATGAAATGTAGTGATGAGGTATCACAGTGGGCGCCTGTGACGAGCGGTGTACCGCAGGGGTCAGTCCTTGACCAGTGCTGTTCTTGGTATATGTGAATGACATGACGGACGGGATAGACTCAGAAGTGTCTCTGTTCGCAGATGACGTGAAATTAATGAGGAGAATCACATCGGATGAGGACCAAGCAGGACTTCAAAGAGACCTGGACAAGCTTGACATTTGGTCTAGCAACTGGCTTCTCGAATTTAACCCCACCAAATACAAAGTCATGAAGATCGGAGAAGGGCAAAGAAGACCGCTGACAGAGTACAAGCTAGGTGGACAAAGGCTACAAACCTCATTAAAGGAGAAAGACCGTGGGGTGAGTATAACACCAAGCACGTCTCCGGAAACACACTTCAACTAGATAACTGCGGCAGCATATGGGCGACTGGCAAACCTAAGATTAGCGTTCCGTTACCTTAACAAGGAATCGTTCAAGACACTGTACACTGTGTACGTCAGGCCCATACTAGAGTATGCAGCACCAGTCTGGAACCCACACCTGGTCAAGCACGTCAAGAAATTAGAGAAAGTGCAAAGGTTTGCGACAAGGCTAGTTCAACAACTCAGGGGACTGCCCTACGAAGAAAGGTTCAGGGAAATAGGACTAACAACACTGGAGGACAGAAGGGTTAGAGGAGACATGATAACGACATACAAAATACTGCGGGGAATGGACAAGGTAGATAGTGGCAGGATGTTCCAGAGAGGGAACATAGAAACAATGGGACACAACTGGAAGCTGAAGACTCAGATTAGTCAAAGGGATGTTAGGAAGCATTTCTTCAGCCATAGAGTAGTTAGGAAGTGGAATAGTCTAGCGAACGATATAGTGGAGGCGGGAACCATACATAGTTTTAAGACAAGGTATGATAAAGCTCATGGAGCAGGGAGAGCAGAGACCCAGTAGCGGACAGCAAAGAGGCGGGACCAGGAGCTGAGTCTCGACCTCTGCAACCACAATTAGGTGAGTACACACATACACATACACACCGGACACACAAAGGAACACGGGGGATACAACCATGACAGCACCGGGAGAGGCTAATGCATCTCTGATGAGGCAATGGGAGACACAGTGGAAGGAGGAAAGGGAGAAGTCGATCTATATATATGGCCTGAAGGAAGTCGAAGGGGACACCCACGACAGAAGGAAACAGGAGGAGAAAGAAAGGATCAAAGGTATCATACTAGCAATAGGGGGAGACACGTCCCAAGTGCCAAATTTTCTGAGAATCGGGTGGTACACAAGGGGAAGAAATCGACCCCTCAAGGTAATCTTCAAGGCAGAATCAGCCCGCACCACGATCCTGCAAGAGAAAGCTCGGCTGAGGACGAATCAGGGGTACCGGAATGTACACCTAGATCGGGACAGAACGCAGGAAGAAAGGGAGGCTCGGAAGGAGAAGATAAGAAGGCGAAGAGAGGAGAGAGAGGAGACAGCGAGATACGGAGGACACCAATCCCAAGCAGGACAAACACACACACTGGAAGTACCCACGGCAGGCCTCAAATCACAAAAATCCTACGACAACCATACACTTTAACACCACACACACTCATCAGTCCCCCTGCCCCCACCCCAGAAACCCAAAACCCACCATCACAGCTACCCCCCCCCACAAACTCCACCCCACCAACCCATACCCCAACCATACAATCCCCACCCATACTGCAACCCCCTATGGGCACCCTACCCACACACCCCAACCCACCAAGATCTCCCCAGGGCCACAGTATTGGAAACAAGGTTGAAGGTTTGGTACACAAACGCGGATGGAATTACGAATAAGTATGAAGAGTGGAATGAAAGAATAGGTGAGGCGTCCCCAGACATCATAGCTGTCACAGAAACTAAACTAAATGAGACAGTAACAGATGCAATCTTCAGACAGGGATATCAGATCCTGAGGAAAGATAGAAGGAGCAGGGGGGGAGGAGGGGTCGCACTGCTTGTAAGGAACTGTTGGAGATTCGAGGAAATGGAAGGAATGGAGGTGTGTAGAGAAAGGGATTTCATAGTAGGTACCATCCAGTCTGGGGAGCACAAGATAGTCATTGCAGTGATGTATAACCCACCACAGAACTGCAGGAGGCCAGGTGAGGAATATGATGAGAACAACAGAGCGATGGTGGACACTCTGGCTGAGGTGGCAAGAAAAGCGCACATGAGCAGAGCGAAGCTACTGGTCATGGGCGATTTCAACCACAGGGAGATCGACTGGGAGAGCCAAGAACCACGTGGGGGTCCAGAAACTTGGAGAGCCAAGATGATGGACGTGGTACTGGAAAACCTGATGCACCAACATGTCAGGGACACGACCAGAGTGAGAGGAGAAGACGAACCAGCAAGACTGGACCTTGTATTCACCCTGAACAGCTCAGATATTGAAGACATAGCACACAAGAGCCCCCTGGGAGCCAGTGACCATATGGTGCTGAGCTTTGAGTACATTGTAGAGCTACAGGTGGAGAGGGAAAACGGTACCAAAAGAGACAAACCAGACTTTAAAAGAGGAAACTACATGGGCATGAGGAATTTCCTGCAGGAGGTTCAGTGGGAAAGGGAAATGGAAAGACAGACAATAAATGAAATGATGGAATACGTAGGGGCAAAGTGCAAGGAGGCAGAGGAACGGTTTATACCCAGAGGAAAAAGATTAAGCGGGAAGGCCAGTAAGAGCCCCTGGTTTACCCAAAGGTGCAGGGAGGCAAAGACTCAGAGTATCAGAGAATGGAAAAGGTACAGAAGGCAAATAACCCAAGTAAACAAAGAGATTAGTAGAAGAGCTAGAAACGAGTATGCACAAGTACGGATGGAGGCCCAGAAACAGTACGAAAACGACATAGCATCGAAAGTTAAGTCTGACCCGAAACTGATGTACAGTCACATCAGAAGGAAGACAACAGTCAAGGACCAGGTGATAAGGCTGAGGAAAGAAGATGGGGAACTCACAAGTAACGATCAAGAGGTATGTGAGGAGCTCAACTTGAGGTTTAAGGAAGTATTCACAGTGGAGGAAGGAAGGCAGCTGGGTAGACAGGACGGGGTGCATCACCAACAAGGGATGTATCAAGTGCTGGAGGGCATACACACAACTGAGGAGGAGGTGAAGCAGTTACTCAGTGACCTCGATACCTCAAAGGCGATGGGTCCAGTCCACTTACCATAATATTCAACACATCCCTTGAAACTGGGCAGCTACCTTAGGTATGGAAGAAGGAAAAGAATGGTGGAGCACCTCGAGCTGAACAGGATAATAAACACCAGACAGCACGGATTCTGGGAAGGCAAATCCTGTGTAACAAACCTCCTAGAGTTCTATGATAAAGTAACAGAGGTAAGGCAAGAGAGAGAAGGGTGGGTTGATTGCATTTTCCTGGACTGCAGGAAGGCCTTCGACACAGTTCCTCACATGAGATTAGTAAAGAAGTTGGAAGAACAAGCATGTATAACAGGAAGGGCACTGGAATGGATCAGGGAATACCTCACAGGGAGGCAACAACGGGTCACGGTGCGTGATGAGGTATCACAGTGGGCGCCTGTGACGAGCGGTGTACCGCAGGGGTCAGTCCTAGGACCAGTGTTATTCTTGGTATATGTAAATGACATGACGGACGGGATAGACTCAGAAGTGTCTCTGTTCGCAGATGATGTGAAATTAATGAGGAGAATCACATCGGAAGAAGACCAAGCAGGACTTCAAAGAGACCTGGACAAGCTTGACATCTGGTCTAGCAACTGGCTTCTCGAATTCAATCCCACCAAATGCAAAGTCATGAAGATCGGAGAAGGGCAAAGAAGACTGCTGACAGAGTACAGGCTAGGCGGACAAAGGCTACAAACCTCGGCAAAGGAGAAAGATCTTATGGTGAGTATAACGCCAAGCACGTCTCCGGAGGCACACATCAACCAGATAACTGCGGCAGCATATGGGCGACTGGCAAACCTAAGATTAGCGTTCCTTTACCTTAACAAGGAATCGTTCAAGACACTGTACACCGTGTACGTCAGGCCCATACTAGAATATGCAACACCAGTCTGGAACCCACACCTGGTCAAGCACGTAAAGAAACTAGAGAAAGTGCAAAGGTTTGCGACAAGGTTAGTCCCACAACTCAGGGGTCTGTCCTATGAAGAAAGGTTGAGGGAAATAGGACTAACAACACTGGAGGAAAGAAGGGTCAGAGGAGACATGATAACGACATACAAAATACTGCGGGGAATTGACAAGGTAGACAGTGACAGGATGTTCCAGAGAGGGAACACAGAAACAAGGGGACACAACTGGAAGCTGAAGACTCAGATGAGTCAAAGGGATGTTAGGAAGCATTTCTTCAGCCACAGAGTAGTCAGGAAGTGGAATAGACTAGAGAAAGATATAGTGGAGGCAGGAACCATACATAGTTTTAAGACAAGGTATGATAAAGCTCATGGAGCAGGGAGAGCAGAGACCCAGTAGCGGACAGCGAAGAGGCGGGGCCGGGAGCTGAGTCTCGACCCCTGCAACCACAATTAGGTGAGTACACACACACACACACACACACCCCGGTGGCCTGGTGGCTAAAGCTCTCGCTTCATGCACGGAGGGCCCGGGTTCGATTCCCGGCGGGGCGGAAACATTTCGAAGTGTTTCCTTACACACACACATACAACAGGCCTAGTGTCTAATCGACATGTGCCTAGGACAAAATGGTAACTAACACACACACACACGCACACACTATCGATAAGTGCCTTTAACAACCGGTAACTAACACAACAGGCCATGTAATGAGTAATAACAGTATCATCTCAGAGAAATAAAGCAGACCTTCATAAAATATCTATGTGAAAAGCTGGAGGCAGCAGTGGCCTTAGGCTGGACACGAGTGTGATTCTCTATTTATTCATGTGAGAGATAATAACCACCTGATAGTATTGATTGTAATATAAATATAAATTCAGAGTTCTAGAAATTAGATTAATTTACAATGAATAGAATTTGCGAGGATTTTTAAACTACGTTGAAAAATTCCCCTTTGCCTGGCACGTCACTATTAAAATTTTACTTAACATGTGACCTGACTACAATTTCTCAAGATTCCCACGCTTAGTGAGTAGGGTCGTATGTGAGGTCACAGCTCAGATTTATAAATCTTTTGTTGTCCTATTAGTTTTATAGTTTCTTTATAATGTGAGAGGTCACGAAAGCACTTGGAATTGCATTATTTTTCAATATGATTGTTTTGCATATTAAGATATCATCTGTTCCCTACGATCTTTATATATATATATATATATATATATATATATATATATATATATATATATATATATATATATATATTTTATATATATATATAATATATAACGGATGTGTCTATAAGATTCCTGTAAAGTATGCGATAAAGTTTATTATGGTCAAACTGGTAAAAGTCTTGAACTAAGATTAAAACAACATAAATATAGCATTAGAACTGGACAAGATTCTAATGCTCTATTTATTCATGTGAGAGTTTTAACCATCCAATTGATTTTCAAAATGCTGAGAAGGTTGTATCAAGCAAGTCCATGGTTGAGAGAAATATAATAGAATCATGTTTCATTAAAAGCAGTTTTGAAAATAATATGAATATTTCTTTTGGTTTATATAAATTGGATTCATTTATAATTAATAAAATTTGGGAAGAATTTAATAATAAATTGGACTAATCTTAATTCTTGGGAAGAGTTTCAGGTCCTTTCTTATGTTCCTCTTCACAGAGTCGTGAGATGTTACGCTACTGTGAGGTGTAGTCTTTGTTAGTGTGATGTGACTGTGAGGTGTAGTCTCGCCCCTTATATAAGCCCTTCTTGTCATGTTTCCTGTTATAGTTCCTTGATAATGTGAGTAGTCACGAAAGCGCTTGAATTCTTCTATTTTTCATAGTGGTTTTCTTGCATATATATATATATATATATATATATATATATATATATATATATATATATATATATATATATATATATATATATATATATATATATATATAGACTGGGGACTCGACTCGACCCACAGGCCATTCGATTGGTGTTGCTCTTCGCCTAGCCGCCCCCATACTCACCGAACATAGGTGTATTTGCGGCAGGGCGACGGCTGATCAATTCGGACTTCATGGTCTAGTGTGTCACACATCAGAAGGGAAGTATGCTAGACATGAGGAGGTCAATGACATCATAAAGAGAAGCCTCGCCACAGCCCGTTGCCCAGCTCAACGGGAACCCCAAGTGCAGAGGTCTGATGGAAGTCAAAAGCGTCCTGATGGAGCCACCATGCTACCCTGGAAGGATGGTAAGCAGATTGCTTGGGACTACACCTGTGCTGCCACATTGGCAGACACCTACCTGCCACACTCCTTAGCCGAAGGGGGTGGAGCTGCCAGCCACAGGGAGACCCAGAAGACCCGCAAATATGAAGACCTTCCCTCTTGCTATAACTTCATCCCAATAGGGTCGGAGACCCATGGAGCATGGGGCAAGTGTGCTCTAAAGTTTCTCAAGGAGCTGGGTGGAAAACTCATCATAGAAACCAAGGACCACAGGGCGACCAGTTTCCTCTTTCAGAGACTCAGTGTTGCGATCCAGAGGGGAAATGCCTGCAGTATTCTGGGCACGCGGCCCACTGCCGGGGAGTTGGACGAAGTATTTGACATGTAGCTCTGAGTTATCTATGTTGTTTTACTCCCCATTGTATTTTGTCTTGAAATAAAGTTTGTAAAAAAAAAAGATGGGGTGGTAGGGGAAGTGGAATATTCAAATGGCTTCAGAAAGAAATCTAAATATTCTTCCTTGAAGTCTTTTTATCCACTTCTCCGAGGCTATGGGTCCCACAATTGACACCAGAGGTGGACCCCATCCTATATATATATATATATATATATATATATATATCAGCCACCCAGGAAGGTACTACCATACTGCCAAGTGAGTGTAAAACGGAAGCCTGTATTTGTTTTACATGATGGTAGGATTGTCTTTTCTGTCTCATACACATGCAAGATTTCAGGTACGTCTTGCTACTTCTACTTACACTTAGGTCACACTACAGATACATGTACACGTTTATATATACACACTCATCTGAGTTTTCTTTGATTTTATCTTAATAGCTCTTGGTCTTATTACTTTTCCTTTCATATTCATGGGGAAGTGGAATAAGAATCTTTCCTCCGTAAGCCATGCGTGTTGTAAAAGTCAACTAAAATGCCGGGAACAATGGACTAGTAACATCTTTTCCTGTATAACTTACTAAAAAGAAAAAGAAGAAACCGTCAAAGTGGGATGTTTGAATGTGCGTGGATGTTGTGCGAATGATAAGAAAGAGATGATTGTGGATGTTATGAATGAGAAGAAGCTGGATGTCCTGGCTTTAAGTGAGACAAAGCTGAAGGGGGTAAGAGAGTTTCAGTGGAAAGAAAGAAATGGGATTAGGTCAAGGGGTTCTAATAGAGTTAGAGCTAAGGAAGGAGTAGCAATAATGTTGAAGGATAAGTTATGGCAGGAAAAGAATGAATATAAATATATAAATTAAAGAATTATATGGAGTAAAATAAGGGTTGGATGTGAAAAGTGGGTTATAGTAAATGTTTATGCACCTGGAGAAGAGTGAAGTGTAGAGGAGAGAGAGAGATTTTGGGAAATATTGAGTGAGTGTGGGGGGTTTTGAACCAAGTGAGAGAGTACTTGTGGTTGGGGATCTTAATGCTAAAGTGGGTAAAATGTTGTAGAGGGAGTAGTAGGTAAATTTGGGGTGCCAGGGGTAAATGAAAATGGGGAGCCTTTAATTGAAGTATGTGTTAAAAGAGGCTTGGTAATAAGTAATACATATTTTATGAAAAGAAGATAAATAAGTATACAAGGTATGATATAGCACGTAATGAAAGTAGTTGGATTATGTATTGGTGGATAAAAGGTTGATGGGTAGGCTTCAGGATGTACATGTTTACAGAGGGGCAACGGTATATTGGATCATTATTTAGTTGTAGCTACAGGAATATGGCAACAGTAAGTAAAAGAGAGGTGACTGTTTATAAACAAGGGAGGAGGAAGTTAGGGTGAAAAATAAGAAACTATTGGCAGAAAGGTGGGCTAGTGCAAGTAAGAGTAGTGGGGGTTGAAGAGAGTTGGGATAGTTTTAAAAATGCAGAAATTAGAATGAGGGGCATAAATTTGTGGCTATAGGAGGATGGGTGCAGGAGGAAAGAGGAGTGAGTGGTGGAATGATGAAGTAAAGTGTGTGATAAAAGAGTAAAAGATAGCTTATGAGAGGTTTTTACAAAGCAGAAGTGATATATGAAGGACAGAGTATATGGAAAATAAAAGAAAGGTGAAGAGAGTGGTGAGAGAGTGCAAAGGAGAGCAGATGAAAGAGTGGGAGAGGCACTGTCAAGAAATTTTGCTGAAAATAAGAATTTTTTTGGAGTGAGATAAACAAGTTAAGAAAGCCTAGGGAATGAATGGATTTGCCAGTTAAAAACAGAGTAGGGAGTTAGTAGATGGGGAGCTTGAGGTATTGGGTAGATGGCGAGAATATTTTGAGGAACTTTTAAATGTCGATGAAGAAAGGGAGGCGGTAATTTCATGCACTGGTCAGGGAGGTACAACATCGTTTAGGAGTGAAGAAGAGCAGGATGTGAGTGTGGGGGAGGTGCGTGAGGTACGTAGAATGAACTGGAACTGACGGGATCATGACAGAAATGTTAAAAGCAGAGGGAGTTATAGTGTTGGAGTGGTTGGTATTTTTGTTTAATAAATGTATGAAAGAGGGAAGATACCAAGGATTGGCAGAGAGAAAATATAGTTCCATTATATAAAGGAAGGTGACAAAAGAGATTGTAAAATTATAGGGGAATAAAATTACTGAGTTCACCAGGATTATTGAAAGAATCAGAGGTAAGACAGAGAGCAGGATTGCAGATGAACAAGGAGGCTTTAGAGTGGGTAGGGATGTGTAGATCAGGTGTTTACATTGAAGCATATATGTGAAAAGTATTTAGATAAAGGCAGGGGAAATTTTCATTGCATTTATGGATTTAGAAAAGGCATATATGAGTGGATAGGGGAGCAATGTGGCAAATGTTGAAAGTGTATGGAATAGGTAGTAAGTTACTAAATGCTGTAAAGAGTTTTATGAGAATAGTGAGGCACAGGTTAGGGTTTGTAGAAGAGAGGAGATTACTTCCCGGTAAAAGTAGGTCTTAGACAGGGATGTGTAATGTCACCATGATTTAACATATTACAGATGGGGTTGTAAAAAAGTAAATGCTAGGGTGTTGGGGAGAGGGGTGGGATTATATTATGGGGAATCAAATACAACAGTTACCATTTTGCTGATGATACTGTGCTTTTCGGGGATTCTAAAGAAAAGCTGCAAAGTTAGTGGACGAGTTTGGGAGGGTGTGTAAAGGTAGAAAGTTGAAAGTGAACATAGATAAGACTAAGGTGATGAGGGTATCAAATGATTTAGATAAGAAAATTGGATATCACATTGGAGAGAGGAATATGGAAGAAGTGAATGTTTTCAGATCTTTGGGAGTTGACTTGTCAGCGGATGGGTTTATGAAGGATGAGGTTAACCATAGAATTGATGAAGGAAAAAAGGTGAGTGGTGCGTTGAAGTATCTGTGGAGACAAAAATCGTTATCCATTGAAACTGGGCAACTACCTGAGGCGTGGAAGATGGCAAATGTAGTCCCAATTTTTAAGAAAGGAGACAGACACGAGGCATTAAACTACAGACCTGTGTCACTGACGTGTATAGTATGCAAAGTCATGGAGAAGATCATCAGGAGGAGAATGGTGGAGCACCTAGAAAGACACAAGCTTATAAACGACAACCAGCATGGTTTCAGGGAAGGAAAATCCTGTGTCACAAACCTACTGCAGTTTTATGACAAGGTAACAGAAGTAAGACACGAGAGAGGGGTGGATAGACTGCATTTTTTGGACTGCAAGAAGGCGTTCGACACAGTTCCTCACAAGAGATTAATGCAAAAGCTAGAGGATCAGGCACACGTAACAGGAAAAGCACTGCAATGGATCAGAGAATATCTGACAGGGAGGCAACAACGAGTCATGGTACGTGACGAGATGTCAGAGTGGGCACCTGTGACGAGTGGAGTTCCACAAGGGTCAGTCCTAGGACCTGTACTGTTTTTGGTATATGTGAATGACATAACGGAAGGGATAGACTCAGAAGTGTCCCTGTTTGCAGATGATGTGAAGTTAATGAGAAGAATCAAATCAGTCGAGGATCAGGCAGGAATACAAGAGACCTGGACAGGCTGCAAGCCTGGTCAGTAACTGGCTCCTTGAATTTAACCCTGCCAAATGTAAAGTCATGAATATCGGGAAGGGCAAAGAAGACCGCAGACAGAGTATAGTCTAGGTGGCCAAAGACTGCAAACCTCACTCAAAGAAAAGATCTTGGGGTGAGTATAATACCGAGCACATCTCCTGAGGCACACATCAATCAGATAACTGCTGCAGCATACGGGCGGCTGGCAAACCTAAGAATAGCGTTCCAATACCTCACCAAGGAATCATTCAAGACTCTGTATACCATATACGTCAGGCCCATACTGGAGTATGCAGCACCAGTTTGGAACCCACACCTGGTCAAGCACGTCAAGAAATTAGAGAAAGTGCAAAGGTTTGCAACAAGACTAGTCCCAGAGCTAAGGGATTGTCCTACGAAGAAGGTTAAGGGAAATCGGCCTGACGACACTAGAGGACAGGAGGGTTAGGGGAGACATGATAACGACATATAAAATACTGCGAGGAATAGATAAGGTGGACAGAGACAAGATGTTCCAGAGAGGGGACACAGAAACAAGGGGTCACAATTGGAAGTTGAAGACTCCTATGAGTCAAAGGATGTTAGGAAGTATTTCTTCAGTCATAGAGTTGTCAGGAAGTGGAATAGCTTGGAAAGCGACATAGTGGAGGCAGGAACCATACATAGTTTTAAGACTAGGTTTGATAAAGCTCATGGAGCAGGGAGAGAGAGGACCTAGTAGCAATCAGTGAAGAGGCGGGGCCAGGAGCTATGACTCGACCCCTGCAACCACAAATAGGTGAGTACAAATAGGTGAGTACACACACACACACACACCCCGGTGGCCTAGTGGTAAAGCTCTTGCTTCACGCACGGAGGGCCGGTTCAATTCCCGTGGGGCAGAAACATTTCAAGTGTTTC
>WNWK01042986.1:0-15718 GCA_009830355.1 Cherax destructor | reverse complement strand
TAAACACATCACTGACAGCACAGTGCTGTCAGTGTTGATGGAAGATAGTCAAACTTGGGATGTAAAACAGAGGCCTGCCTAATGATACTAATATTTGGAACGATTATTCTAAATGTAATATCACTTTTTCTCCATAATTTAATTATAATTAACAAGTATGGATGGGTATGAAACACGAAATAATATGTCAATATAGATGATTGGTGTGGAAATAATATTTTTATACACAGACACACACACACAAAAACACACACACGTGGCGAGGTGTCAGAGTGGGCGCCGGTGACGAGTGGGGTTCCACAGGGGTCAGTCCTAGAACCGGTGCTGTTTCTGGTATTTGTGAACGACATGACGGAAGGAATAGACTCCGAAGTGTCCCTGTTTGCAGATGATGTGAAGTTGATGAGAAGAATTCAATCGGACGAGGACCAGGCAGAACTACAAAGGGATCTGGACAGGCTGCAAGCCTGGTCCAGCAACTGGCTCCTGGAGTTCAACCCCATCAAGTGCAAAGTCATGAAGATTGGGGAAGGGCAAAGAAGACCGAAGACGGAGTACAGCCTAGGGGGCCATAGACTGCAAATCTCAATCAAGGAAAAAGATCTTGGGGTGAGTATAACACCAGGAACATCTCCTGATGGCATGATGGCTAGGCTCTTGCTTCACGCAGGAGGCCGGGTTCAAGCAGGGGGCAAACATTTCAAGTGTTTCGTTACACACACACACCCTATACAACAGGCCTATGTCAATAGACATGTGCCTAGGACAAAATGTAACAACAACATCAACCAAAAACTGCTGCAGCATATGGGCGCCTAGCAAACCTAAGAACAGCATTCCGACATCTTAATAAAGAATCGTTCAGGACCTGTACATGTGTACGTTAGGCCCATACTGGAGTATGCAGCACCAGTTTGGAACCCACACCTAGCCAAGCATGTGAAGAAGCTCGATAAAGTGCAAAGGTTTGCAACAAGACTAGTCCCGGAGCAAAGGGGTATGTCCTACGAGAGGAGGTTAAGGGAAATCGACCTGACGACACTGGAGGACAGGAGAGATAGGGGGGACATGATAACAACATAAAAGATACTGAGAGGAATTGACAAAGTGGACAGAGACAGAATGTTCCAGAGATGGGACACAACAACAAGGGGACACAGATGGAAGTTGAAGACTCAGATGAATCACAGAGATGTTAGGAAGTATTTCTTCAGTCACAGAGTTGTCGGGAAGTGGAATAGTTTAGGAAGCGATGTAGTGGAGGCAGGCTCTATACATAGCTTTAAGCAGAGGTATGATAAAGCTCATGGCGCAGGGAGAGTGACCCAGTGGCGGCCAGTGAAGAGGCGGGGCCAGGAGCTTTGACTCGACCCCTGCAACCACAACTAGGTGAGTACACACACTCACACTCACACTCACACTCACACTCACAGGCAGCTGGGTAGACAGGACGGGGTTCGTCACCAACAAGGGATGTACCAAGTGCTAGAGGGCATACACACAACTGAGGAGGAAGTGAAGCAGTTACTCAGTGACCTCGATACCTCAAAGGCGATGGGTCCGGACAACATCTCCCCGTGGGTTCTTCGGGAAGGAGCTGAGGTACTGAGTGTGCCACTTACCATAATATTCAACACATCCCTTGAAACTGGGCAGCTACCTGAGGTATGGAAGAAGGCCAACGTAGTCCCCATTTTTAAAAAAGGAGACAGAAAAGAGGCACTAAACTATAGACCGGTGTCACTTACATGTATAGTGTGCAAAGTCCTGGAGAAAATCATCAGGAAAAGAATGGTGGAACACCTTGAGCTGAACAGGATAATAAACACCAGACAGCACGGATTCCGGGAAGGCAAATCCTGTGTAACAAACCTCCTAGAGTTCTATGATAAAGTAACAGAGGTAAGGCAGGAGAGAAAGGGTGGGTTGATTGCATTTTCCTGGACTGCAGGAAGGCCTTCGACACAGTTCCTCACATGAGATTAGTAAAAGTTGGAAGAACAAGCAGGTATAACAGGAAGGGCACTGGAATGGATCAGGGAATACCTCAAAGGGAGGCAACAACGGGTCATGGTGCGTGGTGAGGTATCACAGTGGGCGCCAGTGACGAGCGGTGTACCGCAGGGGTCAGTCCTAGGACCAGTGTTATTCCTGGTATATGTAAATGACATGACAGACGGGATAGACTCAGAAGTGTCTCTATTCGCGGATGATGTGAAAATAATGAGGAGAATCACATCGGAAGAGGACCAGGCAGGGCTGCAAACAGACCTGGACAAGCTTGACATCTGGTCTAGCAATTGGCTTCTTGAATTCAATCTCTCCAAATGCAAAGTCATGAGGATCGGAGAAGGGCAAAGAAGACCGCTGACAGAGTACAGGCTAGGCGGACAAAGGCTACAAACCTCGGCAAAGGAGAAGGACCTTGGGGTGAGTATAACGCCAAGCACGTCTCCGGAGGCACACATCAACCAGATAACTGCGGCAGCATATGGGCGACTGGCAAACCTAAGATTAGCATTCCGTTACCTTAACAAGGAATCGTTCAAGACACTGTACACCGTGTACGTCAGGCCCATACTAGAATATGCAGCACCAGTCTGGAACCCAAACCTGGTCAAGCACGTAAAGAAACTAGAGAAAGTGCAAAGGTTTGCGACAAGGTTAGTTCCACAACTCAGGGGTCTGTCCTATGAAGAAAAGTTGAGGGAAATAGGACTAACAACACTGGAGGAAAGAAGGGTCAGAGGAGACATGATAACGATATACAAAATACTGCGGGGAATCGACAAGGTAGACAGTGACAGGATGTTCCAGAGAGGGAACACAGAAACAAGGGGACACAACTGGAAGCTGAAGACTCAGATGAGTCAAAGGGATGTTAGGAAGCATTTCTTCAGCCACAGAGTAGTCAGGAAGTGGAATAGTCTAGAGAAAGATATAGTGGAGGCAGGAACCATACATAGTTTTAAGACGAGGTATGATAAAGCTCATGGAGCAGGGAGAGCAGAGACCCAGTAGCGGACAGCGAAGAGGTGGGGCCAGGAGCTGAGTCTCGACCCCTGCAACCACAAATAGGTGAGTACAAATAGATGAGTACACACGCACTGCAAGAAGGCCTTCGACACAGTTCCTCACAAGAGATTAGTGCAGAAACTAGAGGATCAGGCGTATATAACAGGAATGGCACTGCAATGGATCAGAGAATACCTGACAGGGAGGCAACAACGGGTCATGGTGCGTGCTGAGGTATCACAGTGGGCGCCCGTGATGAGCGGGGTCCCACAGGGGTCAGTCCAAGCACCAGTGCTATTCTTGGTATATGTGAATGACATGACGGAAGGGATTGACTCAGAAATGTCCTTGTTCGCAGATGATGTGAAGTTAATGAGGAGAATTAAATCAGGTGAGGATCAGGCAGGACTTCAAAGAGACCTGGACATGCTGGACACCTGGTCCAGCAACTAGCTTCTCGAATTTAACCCCACCATGAAGATCATGAAGATCGCGGACGGGCAAAGAAGACCGCAGACAGAGTTTAGGCTAGGTGGCCAAAGATCTTGGGGTGAGTATGACACCGAGCACGTCTCCGTAAGCACACATCAACCAGATAACTGTTGCAACATATGTGCTCCTGGCAAACCTGAGAATAGCGTTCCGATACCTTAGTAAGGAATCGTTCAAAACATTGTACACCGTGTACGTCAGGCCCAAACTAGAATATGCAGCACTAGTTTGGAACCCACACCTGGTCAAGCACATCAAGAAATTAGAGAAAGTGCAAAGGTTTGCGACTTTGTTAGTTCCAGAGCTAAGGGGAATGTCCTACGAAGAAAGGTTAAGGGAATTCTGCCTGACAACACTAGAGGACAGGAGGGTTAGGGGAGACATGATAACGACATACAAAATACTGCGTGGAATAGAGAAGGTGGATAGAGACAGGATGTTCCAGAGATGGGACAGAGAAACAAGGGGTCACAATTGGAAGTTAAAGACTCAGACTAGTCAAAGGGATGTTAGGAAGTATTTCTTCAGCCATAGAGTAGTCAGGAAGTGGAATAGTCTTGCAAGTGATGTAGTGGAGGCAGGAACCATACATAGCTTTAAGACGAGGTATGATAAAGCTCATGGTATTAGTGCGTTTATTTGCATAAAACCTAACTAGAGGAAGGTCTTAGTTAAATTTGCATCAACTGTCAACACTAAATAGGTACAAATTATTCTGAGTCACGGAGAAAAAAAAAATCACGATTCAAGTGTGAAGGTTGGCAGCAACGACCCCGACATGAGACACGAAAGAGAATCTACCCGGGTCACCATTTAGAGAAGACCGGGGCCGGATGTACCAGCGAACCTACAACAACAACAACAAATACCCGACTATATGGCCGAACACTAGTATTAAGCAAAATATTTTATAAATATTTAAACTTATTGTCAATCTATTTCTCCTTACCTTATTCTCCCTCTCCCTTCCTTTTTTCCTCCCTAGTTATTTCCTCTATACCTTAGTCTCTATCACCTCTGCCTTATCTCTCTCATCCTTCCGTCGTCCATGTCTCGGTTACAGTAAACAAGAACAGGGAAATAATTAATGAACACAGTTGAACAGGTAGTGAGTGAAGGTGGGGGGGACGGGGGTATCCCACTACACACCCTAGCGGCGACTCCCAGCACTATTTTTAAATCTAATCTTCATCTAAATTATTCTATAGTATCATTGATGGTTGTTATTCTCATTGCTCTTCATGGAGAGTAGCTACAAAAATTTGTAAAATGTCAATTACAATTTTTTTTGGGTAGAATATAAGGTGTGTTTCACGGACCACTGCTTTGCCATGCTGCTTCGGCCCTCCTCATGGTGAGCGAAAAACACACGACGCTCTAGTCCACAGGACCACACAATCAAGGGTTCGACTCCTTGGCTAGTCGCAGTGTGGTTATTGATCAATACCAATCGTTCGTGGGTAAAATGATGTGAAATATCGCTCGCTGGGCTAGTACACCAAACAGGGAGTAGAATGAAATTAGCTCAGAGGCATCCACACCACCGTATGTACTCGGATGACGGGTACAACATCTAGCTTGGCTGGATGCGCCATTCTTGAGGATTGTGTGGTCCCGTGGACTAGAGTGTCATGATTTTTTGCTCACCATGAGGTGGACAAAGCAGCATGGGTTTGACTCCTTGGATAGTCGCAGTGTTGTTATTAATCAATACCACTCGCTCGTGGGTACAATAATATATATATATATATATATATATATATATATATATATATATATGTCGTGCCGATTAGGTAAAACTGGTCAATTAGCAAGAACTCATTTAAAATTAAGTCCTTTCTAAAAATTTCTCTTATACGTTTAAAGATGTATTTTTTTCATGTATGTTAATGTAAAAAATTATAATTTTGTACCAAGAGAAACTTGGAAAACCTACCTAACCTTATTACAACAAGCGCAATTTAATTTAGCCTAACCCAACTAAATATATTTTAGATACGTTAACATTAATTTAATAATAAACAAACACATTGAAATATGTTTTTTTCGTTATGTTCAGAATGATTTTGGCGAAATTATTGCATACACAAATTTTCGCTTGTCTTATATGGCAAGACATATATATATATATATATAAATATATATATATATATATATATATATATATATATATATATATATATATATATATATATATATATATATATATATATATATATATATATATATGTCGTGCCGATTAGGTAAAACATGCGATTTTGGCTTAAATAGCAACGCTCACCTTGCCATATAAGACAAGTGAAAATTTGTGTATGCAATAATTTCGCCAAAATCATTCTGAACATAACGAAAAATATATTTCATTGTGTTTGTTTATTATTAAATTAATGTTAACGTATCTAAAATATATTTAGTTGGGTTAGGCTAAATTAAATTGCGCTTGTTGTAATAAGTTAGGTAGGTTTTCAAAGTTTCTCTTGGTCAAAATTATAAATTCTTACATTAACATAAATGAAAAAATATATCTTTAAACTTATAAGAGAATTTTAGAAAATACTAATTTTAAATGAGTTCTTGTAATTGACAGTTTACATTAGCTATTATATATATATATATATATATATATATATATATATATATATATATATATATATATATATATATATATATATATATATATATATATATATATATATATATATATATATATATAATATATATATATAATATTTTGACTACAGTACGGTGATATCACACGTTTTTATGACCAACGGTGACATTGCATATCACTGTCTTAGACACAATTTCCTCAGACCTTATTGCCTAAGACTCAGTGACATCACACATCATTATCAAAGACTCAGTTTTCTGGGTAAATCTTTACCGTCTTTCTTGCATATTATTATTATTTTTTTTATTAACACATCGGCCATTTGATCTCTTGACAATAAGAATCTTGGTGGTGGCTGCCACAGCCTGGCCAGTACCACTGTGTTGGTGGTGGCTGCCACAACCTGGCCAGTACCACTGTGTTGGTGGTGGCTGCCACAACCTGGCCAGTACCACTGTGTTGGTGGTGGCTGCCACAACCTGGCCAGTACCACTGTGTTGGTGGTGGCTGCCACAGCTGCCAGTACCACTGTGTTGGTGGTGGCTGCCACAACCTGCCAGTACCACTGTGTTGGTGGTGGCTGCCACAACCTGGCCAGTACCACTGTGTTGGTGGTGGCTGCCACAGCCTGGCCAGTACCACTGTGTTGGTGGTGGCTGCCACAACCTGGCCAGTACCACTGTGTTGGTGGTGGCTGCCACAGCCTGGCCAGTACCACTGTGTTGGAGGTGGCTGCCACAACCTGGCCAGTACCACTGTGTTGGTGGTGGCTGCCACAGCTTGGCCAGTACCGCTGTGTTGGTGGTGGCTGCCACAACCTGGCCAGTACCACTGTGTTGGTGGTGGCTGCCACAGCCTGGCCAGTACCACTGTGTTGGTGGTGGCTGCCACAACCTGGCCAGTACCACTGTGTTGGTGGTGGCTGCCACAGCTTGGCCAGTACCGCTGTGTTGGTGGTGGCTGCCACAACCTGGCCAGTACCACTGTGTTGGTGGTGGCTGCCACAACCTGGCCAGTACCACTGTGTTGGTGGTGGCTGCCACAGCCTGGCCAGTACGACTGTGTTGGTGGTGGCTGCCACAACCTGGCCAGTACCACTGTGTTGGTGGTGGCTGCCACAACCTGGCTAGTACCACTGTGTTGGTGGTGGCTGCCACAACCTGGCCAGTACCACTGTGTTGGAGGTGGCTGCCACAGCCTGGCCAGTACCACTGTGTTGGTGGTGGCTGCCACAACCTGGCCAGTACCACTGTGTTGGTATTGGCTGCCACAACCTGGCCAGTACCACTGTGTTGGTGGTGGCTGCCACAACCTGGCCAGTACGACTGTGTTGGTGGTGGCTGCCACAACCTGGCCAGTACCACTGTGTTGGTGGTGGCTGCCACAACCTGGCCAGTACGACTGTGTTGGTGGTGGCTGCCACAGCCTGGCCAGTACGACTGTGTGCAGATGTCTGCGATATTGTTATGTACTGTGATATATTAATGTTAATATATATTACACTGAATGTTGTGGTGCACTGTGGCAAAGATATATGTCACAAAGCAGGTAAATAATGAAAAAGTCAAAATAATAGAAATGAACTATTGAATGAAGTTATTATTTCTTTTTTTCACCACATGTTGTGTTGTGATGTGTATAAAGTGTGTCTGCTACACCAGAGTTAACAACACCAGAGTTAACAACACCAGAGTTAACAACACCATGTGTAACCTGTTCATAACAAATTCAGATCAAAATTCTTAAATTGGAATTAAAGTTAATTCAAGAAATAAACCCTGTGAAACACACCTCTAGGGAGGTGTTCATGCCACTCAACACATCCTGGAGATCATGCCACTCAACACATCCTGGAGATCATGACACTCAACACATGCTGGAGATCATGACACTCAACACATCCTGGAGATCATGACACTCAACACATCCTGGAGATCATGACACTCAACACATCCTGGAGATCATGACACTCAACACATCCTGGAGATCATACCACCCCTCAAATACTTTAATAGTAAAAATATTCTTGCTCTGTTACTCTACAACAGAATCTCTATACGATTTTCGTTTGCGTCAAAATAAATCAGTTCAACTTCTAAGCAAATTTCAAACACTGAGATTAAATTTAAAAATCATTTATTAGTGTGTATGGTGTGTGAGTGCGTGTGTATGTGTGTGTGTGTGTGTGTGTGTGTGTGTGTGTACTCACCTAGTTGTGGTTGCAGGGGTCGAGTCATAGCTCCTGGCCCCGTGTATTTGTGATGTGTGTTTGTGTGTGTGTGAGTGTATTTGTGTGGTGTGTGTGTGTTTTAGTATGAGTGAGTATGTGAATGTTTGTTTTTCTGATGTCTGTCTCAAGGTCCTGATTATTTTTTATATTGAATTTACAGCCCCCTTACTCACCGCCCTCATATTACACCACATAAATCACCGCCCTCATATTACACGACATAAATCATCGTTCTTATATTACACGACATAAATCATCGCCCTTATATTACACGACATAAATCAACTCCTCGATATTACACGTTATTCGACAAATCACGCCTCATATTACAGACATAAATCAGCCCTCATATTACACGACAAATCACCGCCCTTATATTACACGACATAAATCACGCCCTATATTACACGACATAAATCACCACCCTCATATTACACGACAAAAATCACCGCCCTTATATTACACGACATAAATCACCGCTCTCATATTACACGACATAAATCACCGCCCTTATATTACACGACATAAATCATGGCCCTCATATTACACGACATAAATCATGGCCCTCATATTACACGACATAAATCATGGCCCTCATATTACACGACATAAATCATGGCCCTCATATTACACGACATAAATCATGGCCCTCATATTACACAACATAAATCACGCCCTCATATTACACAACACAAATCATGGCCCTCATATTACATGACATAAATCGTCACCCCCTATATTACACGACATAAAGCATGGCCCTCATATTACACAACATAAATCACCGCCTTTATATTACACAACATAAATCATGGCCCTCATATTACACAACATAAATCACCGCCTTTATATTACACAACATAAATCATGGCCCTCATATTACACGACATAAATCACCGCCTATATTACACACATAAATCATGGCCCTCATATTACACGACATAAATCATTACCCTCATATTACACGACATAAATCATGGCCCTCATATTACACAAACATAAATCATCGCCTCATATTACACACATAAATCATGGCCTCATATTACACGACATAAATCATGGCCTCATATTACACAACATAAATCATGGCCTCATATTACACACATAAATCATGGCCCTCATATTACACAACATAAATCATGGCCCTCATATTAAACAACATAAATCATGGTCCTCATATTACACAACATAAATCATGGCCCTCATATTACACGACATAAATCATGGTCCTCATATTACACAACATAAATCATGGCCCTCATATTACACAACATAAATCATGGTCCTCATATTACACAACATAAATCATGGCCCTCATATTACACAACATAAATCACCGCCTTATATTACACAACATAAATCATGGCCCTCATATTACACACATAAATCTAGCCTCTATATTACACACATAAATCATGGCCCTCATATTACACGACATAAATCATGGCCCTCATATTACACGACATAAATCATGGCCCTCATATTACACGACATAAATCATGGCCCTCATATTACACAACATAAATCATGGTCCTCATATTACACAACATAAATCATGGCCCTCATATTACACAACATAAATCATGGCCCTCATATTACACAACATAAATCAGCTTATTACACAACATAAATCATGGTCCTCATATACATAACATCCATTAAACATAAATCGTGGCCCTCATATTACACGACATAAATCATGCTCCTCATATTACACAACATAAATCATGGCCCTCATATTACACAACATAAATCATGGTCCTCATATTACACAACATAAATCATGGCCCTCATATTACACAACATAAATCATGGTCCTCATATTACACGACATAAATCACCGCCTTTATATTACACGACATAAATCATGGCACTCATATTACACGACATAAATCATGGCCCTCATATTACACAACATAAATAATGGCCCTCATATTACACGACATAAATCATGGTCCTCATATTACACAACATAAATCATGGCCCTCATATTACACAACATAAATCATGGTCCTCATATTACACAACATAAATCATGGCCCTCATATTACACGACATAAATCATGGCCCTCATATTACACGACATAAATCATGGCTCTCATATTACACAACATAAATCATGGTCCTCATATTACACAACATAAATCATGGCCCTCATATTACACAACATAAATCACCGCCTTTATATTACACAACATAAATCATGGCCCTCATATTACACGACATAAATCATGGCCCTCATATTACACAACATAAATCATGGCCCTCATATTACACAACATAAATCATGGTCCTCATATTACACAACATAAATCATGGCCCTCATATTACACAACATAAATCATCGCCCTCATATTACACAACATAAATCATGGCCCTCATATTACACAACATAAATCATGGCCCTCATATTACACAACATAAATCATGGTCCTCATATTACACAACATAAATATGGCCTCATATTACACAACATAAATCATGGTCCTCATATTACACAACATAAATCATGGTCCTCATATTACACAACATAAATCATGGCCTCATATTACACAACATAAATCATGGCCTCATATTACACAACATAAATCATGGCCCTCATATTACACAACAAAATCATGGTCCTCATATTACACAACATAAATCATGGTCCTCATATTACACAACATAAATCATCGCCCTCATATTACACAACATAAATCATGGTCCTCATATTACACAACATAAATCATGGTCCTCATATTACACAACATAAATCATGGCCTCATATTACACAACATAAATCACCGCCTTTATATTACACAACATAAATCATGGCCCTCATATTACACAACATAAATCATGGTCCTCATATTACACAACATAAATCATGGTCCTCATTTTACACAACATAAATCATGGCCCTCATATTACACAACATAAATCATGGTCCTCATTTTACACAACATAAATCATGGCCCTCATATTACACAACATAAATCATGGCCTCATATTACACAACATAAATCATGGCCCTCATATTACACGACATTAATCAAAATTAAGAAGTTACTAGTTATAATTAATAATAACAATAAAATTATTATTTGCGACCACTGTCAGCCTCAGAGTTATCTCTGAGTTACCAGACCTTGCCACGTGGAGGCCAGTGGTTCGTCTTTAAGGTCCACCCCCCCCCTCCCTTCGCCTTCCCCCAGTTTATGTGTCCAGGAATCCATCCGTGGGCCACCGGATGTTTTCCCTTCTTCATTTCTATAAGGTCAGCCTCGCCTCTCTCTTTCTTTCTGCCTTCCAGCCTCAGCCTTCCCCAGGTTCATGTATCCAGGAATCCATCCATCCGCCTCCGGATGTTTTCCTTTCCACACATCCCCAAGGTCATCCTCAACAACAACCTTCTGTAAGTTTATGTATCCAGGAATCCATCCGTTCGTTCCCAGATGTCTCCCCTTCCCCACTTACCTAAGGTTGGCAGTGCCTTTCCTGGATCAGTGTCTCCAGGAGACCACTTATGTCCCTTCCCGTCACCAAAGTCAGCGGTTTTCTTGCTCTTCCAGGTTCATGTATCCAGGAATACATCCGTGGGCCCCCGAATGTTTCCCCTTCCTCACTTCTCCAAGGTCAGCCTCAACTGCTGGTTCATGTATCCAGGAATCCATCCGTTCACTTCCGGATGTCTTTCCTTCCCCACTTACCTAAGGTCAGTGGTGCCTTCCCCAGATCAGTGTCTCCAGGAGTCCACTTATGTCACCTGAGTGGACTCCCTTCCCCACTTCCCCAGAGTCAGCGGTGCCTTCCCCGGATCAGTGTCTCCAGGAGTCCACTTGTGTCACCTCCGGTGGACTCCCTTCCCCACCGTCAGCAGTTGCCACCCCCTGTGACCTTGTTGGATGGAAACTTGGCCTTGTCTAGCTGGGTGGAATTACCGGAGGTGACACACGGAAAAGTACGTCCGGTAATTACACCCACCAAGACAGCCACGAGACCAAGCTGCCTCACAGCTCGCCCACCCAGGAGAGGCTAATTAAGGAAAATTTTGGACTTCTATTTATGTTGTATTATGTATCTATAGTAAATATATTTTTCTCACTTACGTAGTTGAGTAAGTGTGTTTGTGAATGTTTTATTGCAAGCATATGAGTGTCCATGTGTTTGTCTACCTCCGTGAAAACAGCTGTACGTGTTAAATACATGTAGATTTCTTTTTTGTTATTAATAGTTTATATTTTCCTGGCATGCAACGATCCACAAGAGCACACACTCACATGTTTTCAAACTCATTTATGTATCTCCATATATGCAACCTACATATACAGCAACACACAAGTTTGTTGTATCAGACCCGGCCGCTGGGGCGCTGACCCTCGAAACCCTATCCAGGTATAAATCAGTGGCAAAATATACCAACATGTACCTGACTAAGACATTACGTTGAGTCAGGCATCTACTGAATAGACGTTTCTTCCACCAGGACTTTATGCATCATCAGGGATTGATAAAACCTAAGAGGAGTTTATCTATCAAGGATTGATAAAGTCTATCAAGACTTTATCTGTCCATCAGGTATTAATCAAGTCTCTAGTAGACGAAACGTCGTCTCAGTAAATGCCATAAACTGCATATTGTTTCTTATAATACGTACAATAATGTTCACTATCTTTAATCATTTTAACAAGTATGTTAATACGAAGATGTATGTGCTTAATATATTGTACTCACCTAATTGTGGTTGCAGGGGTCGAGACTCAGCTCCTGGCCCCGCCTCTTCGCTGTCTGCTACTGGGTCTCTGCTCTCCCTGCTCCATGAGCTTTATCATACCTTGTCTTAAAACTATGTATGGTTCCTGCCTCCACTATATCTTTCTCTAGTCCATTCCACTTCCTGACTACTCTGTGGCTGAAGAAATGTTTCCTGACATCCCTTTGACTCATCTGAGTCTTCAGCTTCCAGTTGTGTCCCCTTGTTTCTGTGTTCCCTCTCTGAGAACAACCTGTCACTTCTACCTTGTCGATTCCCCGCAGTATTTTGTATGTCGTTACCATGTCTCCTCTGACCCTTTTTCCTCCAGTGTTGTTAGTCCTATTTCCTCAACCTTTCTCATAGGACAGACCCTGAGTTGTGGAACTAACCTTGTCGCAAACCTTTGCACTTTCTCTAGTTTCCTTACGTGCTTGACCAGGTGTGGGTTCCAGACTGGTGCTGCATATTCTAGTATGGGCCTGACGTACACGGTGTACAGTGTCTTGAACGATTCCTTGTTAAGGTAACGGAACGCTAATCCTAGGTTTGCCAGTCGCCCATATGCTGCCGCAGTTATCTGGTTGATGTGTGCCTGTAGACAGCCTGACTGTCTGCATAGACAGCCCATGCTGTCTGCCAGCTGAGTTCATATTTCGTGCCATGCTAGTTCCCATAGTTTCTGCCAGAGGGCAAGCCTGTAGGCATACCCATGTGAGTCTGCCTCACCCCAAGGTCTTTCTCCTTTGCCGAGGTTTGTAGCCTTTGCCCGCTTAGCCTGTACTCTGTCAGCGGTCTTCTTTGCCCTTCTCCGATCTTCATGACTTTGCATTTGGTGGGATTGAATTCGAGAAGCCAGTTGCTAGACCAGATGTCAAGCTTGTCCAGGTCTGTTTGAAGTCCTGCTTGGTCCTCTTCCGATGTGATTCGCCTCATTAATTTCACATCATCTGCGAACAGAGACACTTCTGAGTCTATCCCATCCGTCATGTCGTTTACATATACCAAGAATAACACTGGTCATAGGACTGACCCCTGCGGTACGCCGCTCGTCACAGGCGCCCACTGTGATACCTCATCACGCACCATGACCCGTTGTTGCCTCCCTGTGTGGTATTCCCTGATCCATTCCAGAGCCCTTCCTGTTATACATGCTTGTTCTTCCAACTTCTTTACTAATCTCATGTGAGGAACTGTGTCGAAGGTCTTCCTGCAGTCCAGGAAAATGCAATCAGCCCACCCTTCTCTCTCCTGCCTTACCTCTGTTACTTTATCATAGAACTCCAGGAGGTTTGTTACACAGGATTTGCCTTCACGGAATCCGTGCTGTCTGGTGTTTATTATCCTGTTCAGCTCGAGGTGTTCCACCATAGTGCCTCTTTTCTGTCTCCTTTTTTAAAGATGGGGACTACGTTGGCCTTCTTCCATACCTCAGGTATCTGTCCAGTTTCAAGGGATGTGTTGAATATTATGGTAAGTGGCACACTCAGTACCTCAGCTCCTTCCCGAAGAACCCACGGGGAGATGTTGTCCGGGCCCATCGCCTTTGAGGTATCGAGGTCACTGAGTAACTGCTTCACCTGTGTGTCAGTGTGTGTGCACGCGAAGATGCATGTGTACTCTATGGTGCATGTGTAGATATGAAGGTATGTAAAGGAAACATACACATATACAAATTTATGACCTTGTGGGCCTTTGCTGTCTTGCAAATATAAACCTAGAGAAAAAAACGAGTAATATTGTAAACTTGCATTTTTATTGATTTTTTTTTAATTCCAGTGTCAAGACGTCGCCCCTATGTTATCAGAAACCCTTGTTTGACTCTTGGATAAACTTGCCATGGGTTTCCACAAAGAGCTGGACTAAAGGCTCATGGAAACCACCAGAGACCCGAGGGCTGCTTTTCTTCAAGGTTTTCTTTTATAATATGAGAACGTTGCCTCATTCAGTCAGCTTCAAATTTTCAGCTCTACTGAAATTTTACTGTGGTAAGGTTGATGGAACTATTGCCATGTGCAGGTCTCCAGTGTTAGTGAAATGAAATAACAGGAAAGCAAGAAATAAAATGGCTTAGCTGAGAATAACTGTATGTGCAAAAAATATAATTATTATTGCAATAACTGAGATCTGGTTGACACTGAGAAATAGGGACATGGCTGCCGATTTCCACATACAGGGGAAATAAATTATTCGACACTGACAGTGTGGAATGGTAAGAAACATTAAACTGTAGGATCAGAAACAATACATAGATGGAAGAAACGGACACGGAATATGTTTGCCTGCAGTTCCTTGAAGGTCCTGACCTAGTTAGTAACTACGGAAAATTCTTTGGGATGAAATTGCGTAGGCATCTGGATATTTTTACTATAGCCAAATCGACTGGAGTAGTATGACTGGTAATCTACGGTCAAATGACTTTCTTGAAATGGTCCAGGACTGCTTATCAAAACAGTTTGTGTCAGGAAATAACCTGTTGGGCTCGATTCTAGCAGCGATTCTTTGATAGATAATCTAGAAGTTAATGAAGTGCTTGGAGAAAGTGATCACAAGTCATTTAGTTTTAATCTCTCAGGTAATTACATTGATGACTGAAAGAGAGATAAGGTCACCAATTTTTGTATTTCAGATTATA
>WNWK01042985.1:12500-15718 GCA_009830355.1 Cherax destructor | reverse complement strand
AGGAGCACATCTCTCTCTGCCCTCCTTATGACTGAACAAGGTAACACTCACAACTGTGAGAATTGGCTATATTCTGTTGAGTCACATTGGCCTTTTCACTTGCCCTATCATTTTTGTACCATTTAGGAAATTATTTAGTGTTGTAACAGTAAGATTTAACAGTAATTGATCTGGAAGTCTCTTCTGAGTAACATTGGATATTATATAATGCATATTGTTTCTTTAAAAGGTGTATGGATAGAATAAAGAATTGTATATGAAAATTGTATCTTCGTCACGTTTTAATAAGTTATTGTTATAGTGTTATGGGAAGCTTAATATAGAGAAGGATGACAGGAAAATTAATTCACTGTATGAAAAATCTTTCATACAATGGTGACACTCTTCAAATCGCTAGTGCTCCCTCATTTGGAATATTGCTCAGTGCTGATGTCCCCGTTCAAGGCAGGAGAAATATCAGAGCTTGAACAAATACAGCCACATGGAGCCAGTAAAGCATTTAAATTACTGGGAACACCTTAAAGTCTTGAACATATACTCACTGGAGCAGAGGAGAGATACACATAATATATACCTGGAAAGTACTCGAGCGCCTGGACCTAAATCTTCACACTGCCATAACATATTGGAGTGAGAGATATGAGAGGAATTGCAAAATAAATCCAGTGAGGAGCAGGGGTGCAGTAGGCACAGTAAGGGAACACTATCAACATTTGTGGCCCCAGACTATTCGAGATCTTACCAGAAGATATCAGAAATAGCTGGAACAATTGTAGAAGTCTTCAAGAGAAAACTGGACAAGTATCTTCACCAGGTGCCAGATTAACCAGGCTGTGATGGATATGTGGGGCAGTGGGCCTCCAGCAGCAACAGCCTGGTTCACCACACAAGCACCAGACGAGCCTGGCCCATGGCCAGGCTCTGAGAGTAGTAAGACTCTTGAAACTCATTAAAGGTAAAGGTACAAAGATAAATTGTGAGTTCTTTACCTACACTCTCTTAACAGATGTTGAGAGATGTTGAAAAAAAAATAAAAATATATATATATATTATATATATATACAGTGGTACCTCGAGTTACGATATTTTTTCGTTCGAGAATGCTTTTCAAGTGCCATTACCAAACGAATTTATCCCCATAAGGAATAATGTAAAATAGACTAGTCCTTTACACTCCAAAATATACAGTGGTATCTCGAAGTTACGATGGTCCCCAAAATCGCTTTTATGAAGTTTATTTTTAAATGCTTTTGTAAGTATATTTTGGGGTGTAAAGGACTAGTCTATTTTACATTATTCCTTATGGGGATAAATTGTTTGGTAATGGCACTTGAACAGCATTCTGGAATGAAAAATATCGTAAGTCGAGGTACCACTGTACTTACAAAAGCATTTAAAAAAATAAACTTACATAAAAGGGCGATTTTGGGGACCATCGTAACTCGAGGTACCACTGTATATACAGTGGTACCTCGGTTAACGATATTTTTTCTTTCCAGAATGCTGTTCAAGTGCCATTACCAAACCAATTTATCCCCATAAGGAATAATGTAAAATAGACTAGTCCTTTTAGACCCCCAAAAATACACTTACAAAAGCATTTAAAAAATAAACTTACATAAAAGGATGAGTTTGGGGACCATCGTTAACCGAGGTACCACTGTGTATATGATATATATATATATATATATATATATATATATATATATACATATATATAAATAAATAAATAAATAAATAAATTAAATAAATTAAATAAATTAAATAAATAAATAAATAAATAAATAAATATATATATATATATATATATATACAGTGGTACCTCGACTTACGTTTTTAATCCGTCAGAGAGGGCATTTCTTAAGACGAAACAAACGTAACACGAATCAATTTTCCCCATAAGAAATAATGGAAATAAATTTAATCCGTCCAAGACTTCCAAAAGTAGTTAAATAAAATATTTTTTAGAACTTTTGGACATTAAATAATACAGAATTGAATAAAGAATACATAAATACACATGCAAATATTGTACAATAACATGTCACTTACATTTATTGAAGAGTTGTTGATGTGTGGAGGATGGGAGGAGGGGAGAAGGTGGAGTAGTATGCTAGTGTTTGGAAGGGGAATCCCCTTCCATTAACACTGCAGGTGGTAAGTTCTTTTCTGGGGTTACTTCCCTTTTTCTTTGAATGCCACTAGGACCAGCTTGAGAGTCACTAGACCTCTTTCTAACAACAAATTTGTCCAGGGAGCTCTGTGTCTGGCAATTCTTTAACACATCCCTGAAATTACACACCACTGTGTCATTGTACAGGTTGCCAGCACGGCCTGCAACAGCATGGTTAGGGTGATATTCATCCATAAATGCTTGCACATCACTCCATTTGGCACAGATCTCCTAATCCTTGAAGAAGGCACATTCTTCCAGTTTTGTTCCACCTCCACCTCCTCCTCTGAACCATTGTCCTGACCTCTGCTCTCTTGTTCCAGTTGCTGTTGAAGCTCTTGCAGATCTTCAGTGGTTAGCTCTTCCTTGTGCTCCTCCACCAACTGTTCCACATCCTCACCACTCACCTCTAACCCCAAAGACTTGCCCAATTCCACAATTTCTTCCAAAACAGGCTCAGGCTCAGGCTCAGGGTTCTGAGGCTCAGCCCCAAAACCTTCAAAATCCCTCTCTAGGACACAGTCTGGCCACAATTTTCTCCAGGCAGAGTTCAAAGTCCTGGTAGTCACCCTCCCAAGCCTTACCTATAAGGTGTACACAATGCAGCATATGGAAAAGTTTTTCCAAAATTCTCTTAGGGTTATGTTCATGTCTGTGGTCACATCAAAGCACTTTTGAAACATTGCTTTATTATAGAGTTTTTAAAGTTGGAAATGACCTGCTGGTCCATGGGCTGGAGGAGAGGAGTGGTATTAGGGGCAAGAACTTCACTTTGATGAATTTAAACTCCTCCACAATTTTCTCTACCAAGTTTGGAGGATGACAAGGAGCATTGTCCATTATCAGGAGGCACTTAAGTGGCAAATTATTGTCCAATAGATATTTCTTCACACTGGGGCCAAACACTTCATTGAACCAATCTAAGAAAATGTCCTTTGTGACCCAAGCCTTTTGTTAGACTTCCACATCACACACAAGTTAGACTTGCTGACACCGCATCTGCCAAACACTGGGATTTTCAAAAAGATACACTAGTAAAGGCTTC
>WNWK01042985.1:0-10000 GCA_009830355.1 Cherax destructor | reverse complement strand
GAGGCAGTGGTAGTAGAGGCAGTGGTAGAGGCAGTGGTAGTAGAGGCAGTGGTAGTAGAGGCAGTGGTGGTAGAGGCAGTGGTGGTAGAGGCAGTGGTAGTAGAGGCAGTGGTGGTAGAGGCAGTGGTGGTAGAGGCAGTGGTGGTAGAGGCAGAGGTGGTAGAGGCAGTCTTAATGTAGAGTGCGAGGTGAGTAAACTAGATTAAATGAAGGTTCGGGAGATTTGTAAACAAACCAGTTGTTGTTGCTGTTACCAGCCTGACACGTATGATTTCTGTTCACTCCGTGAAGCCGACTGGAAGTGATCTAATGCAGTTAGCATTACAAACTCCGTTTTCTCTTATACTAACACGTCTGAAGGAGGAAAGAATGGGAAGATGTTTTCATAGCTGGACCAAGTAGTATGCCCGCCATCACCATCCTCCCCAGCCACCACATTCATAATGACATACATATATTATTCATTCTAGAGTGTATATCAGGTTTTTATGTTATTTATATTGTTTATTATGTCATATTAGATGAATTGTGATAGATAAATAAGCTGTAGAGTTGATAATAGCTTCATAGTGAAGTACTATTTTGTCATGCCTCCTGACAGCAGGAACGGATTAATTGTGTTTCCATTATTTCTTATGGGAAATATTAAATTGCCTTTCGAACATTTCGTGTTAAGAACAAGCTCCTGGAATGGATTATGTTCGAATAGCGAGGGTCCACTGTACTTTTCTTTTCTAAATATGTTTTATTACCAATTTATAAGTATTGTAATTACTAGGCAACAAGAGAAAGCAAATGTATAATTAATAGCTACATAAATAGATAAATTCCTTCTTTCTTTTCAGTTTTCTTTCTGATGTTCATGAAGTAGAAATCTGATGGCTAGTACCACTCAGGATGTAGAACCATTCATAATATTAGCATAAATTGATACTTTGCATAGTGTTTTTGGTCCAGGTTTTGTGGATCATTACTTCCTGCTCCATGTGAAGCAGTCACTTGGCCTTTCAGTATTGTTGCTTTAAATGTTATTGAATTTATAATGCATTCTTTTATGTGTTTTTATAATCCAGATTTTTTTTTCTCTCTTTTAGGTGTCCACAACATAGCCTATGCCTTCCCTAAGGTTAGAATAGTGACCACAGCAGTTGATCCTTATGTAAATGAAAAGTTCTACATTGTGCCAGGCATTGGTAATTTTGGAGACAGATATTTTGGCACTGAACCATCAGATTAATAAGGTGATATCCTAAGCATAGTATGGTATTTCTGTAGTTGATAACCAGGAAATTCCATCCATGTAACGATTTAACAAGGTTATTTGTTCGATAAAATTATTTTATTCATTGACTAATGTTGGATTACTAGGAGTCCTATTTTGGAGAAAATTCAAAAGGTATATGCTATGAGCTGATAAAAAGGCTACACCAGTAATCTGACAGTATGCTTCTTCTCGCAGTGAAGAAAAATAAAATGACTTCAACAGTTTTGTCTTGCAAGATATTTTCAAAGAAAAGTCATGAAACAAACTAGAATTTGAGAAGTGTTTTTTTTTTTTTTTGTCCATCAAGATGTAAATATATATTTCACCTGGAACCATTATCAATTTACTGCAGATGCAATTTCATAATGTTCATACTCATTAATATGGACAACAAAAGATAAGTTGTGAACTCAAAGTTAAGCTTTTCATCCATGGATCAGGCAAAGTTTCTAATTTTGAGTATGCAGAGAAAGGGGGATGTGTCTTGGTACCTGAATAATTATATTTTTTTCACTAATGCTGACTTTCATGGTACCAGATTAATTATAACTTTCTCACTAATGCTGACTTATCATAGTATTAGACTAATTGCAGTATAACTTTCTCAGTAATGCTTGTTTGTCTTGGTACCAGACTAATTAAAACTTTCTGATACATGAGAGAATTTCCTCATTAAAGTAAGTGAGTAGGTTTGTATAATCAGTAAAAAAATGGATGGGACTTGTAATATGTTATATATTGATGAATAAAACACATATCAGCACTTGGGTATCTTTATGGATATGTTGCACCAACCAGTGTTTTTTTTCCAATTTAATACTGTGATTATATACTGGAGACAATGGAAGCATTTTAATCATAAAAGATTCCCAATGATTGCATGTGTCATTCATCATTTCAGTACTGCTTATATACCATTAATATAATGATGTTAAACATTAAAGCAATTACTGAGCAATTTGGTGATAAATTTTAATATTTAAAGTAAAGATATTGAATTATGTTGCACTTTTGTTTTTTAGAGTTATGACCTGAAACTTGAACATAGTGATAATGATTATACAATTAGGTACAGTGGAACCCCGGTTAACGAAAAAAATTCATTGCAGAAGCCTGCTCAAGTGCCATTACCGAACGAATTTACTTCCTTAAGAAAAAATGTCATTTAGGTTAGTCTATTTCAGACCCCCAAAAGTACACTTCCACAATCACTTACAATATTATACTTACATAATTGCACGATTTCCGGGGTGTTCGTTAACCGGGGTTCCACTGTATATTGCTATATTTTCATTTGCAGTTATTTTCTTTTAATACCATGTCAAACTGATATTATTACTTAAAATAATGAGCCATTTGAGCTTATCTGATATTGTTTATCTTATACAGTGGAGCCTCCTTTTTTGTTGGGCTCTGTTTTCACTCATTTCAGTTATCGCCGAATTTTTCCGTAAAAATATTGGCTCAGTTTTCGTTGCTTTCTTCCATTCTCGTCAGTGGTATGGTACATGACTGAGTGTGCCGCGCGCACACAACCTCCCACACACGCACTTTGTTTATGGTTGAGTGAACATTACCCTGTGAGCTTATAGGAATTATTTCGTAATAATTTATAGTTTCTTGCACTTGTTTATTCTGTGTGACTGCTAAATAAGCCACCGTGGGCCCAAACAAAGCTGCTAGTGCCAGTCCTTTGGTAAAGAAGGTGAGAAACACGATAGAATTAAAGAAAACGAGTGGTGGTAGTGATAGTGGGAGAGGGTGGTAGTGGTTGTGATGGTGGTAGAGGGTGGTAGTGATGTTGGTAGAGGGTGGTAGCAGTTGTGATGGTGGTAGTGATGGTGGTAAAGGGTGGTAGTGATGGAGGAAGAGGGTGGTAGTGGTAGTTATGGTGGTAGTGGTGATGGTGCTAGAGGGTGGTAGTGATGGTGGTAGAGGGTGGTAGCGGTTGTGATGGTGGTAGTGGTTGTGATGGTGGTAGTGATGGTAGTAGAGGGTGGTAGTGGTTTTGATGGTGGTAGAGGGTGGTAGCAGTTGTGATGGTGCTAGAGGGTGGTAGTGGTTGTGATGTTGGTAGAGGGTGGTAGTGGTTGTGATGTTGGTAGAGGGTGGTAGTGGTTGTGATCGTGGTAGAGGGTGGTAGTGACTTGATACCTGAAGTTCTTATGGAAGGGGATTCCCCTTCCAAACAATAACTTCTCTTCCCTCTCCCCTCCTCCTCCCTGTCTACCATACACCAACAAGAGTCTTCAATAAAGTTAAGTGTCATGTTATTATTGTTTTATACTTGATTTCTCATTCTTTTCTGTATATAAATTTATCTTTAATGTATAAAAAATTATTTTTTGTTAATACTTTTGGGTGGCTAGAATGGATTAATTGGATTTACATTATTTCTTATGGGGAAAATGGTTTCAGTTTTAGTTGATTTCACATTTCGTCAGACTCTCTGGAACGAATTAAAGACGAAAAGGGAGGGTCCACTGTATTGATATTGCAGGTGGCTGTGGATAGTAGGACCAGAACTTTTTCTTGTCACTATGTTGAGAGGAATTCTTCTGTTATCGTGGACAGTAAAGCTTTTTTTGCTTTTCTTTATGTTGAATTTTAGAAAAAAAAAATTCACTGAAATTGTTTGGCCCATATCAGTCAAAACATTTCAGTAAAAATTAATACTTACTTGACTTTGTAACACGTTGATGATTTTCATCACTGTGACAAAAGACACCCTGGCATCATTACTCTGTATGCTCTACTCTCTGAAAGTCCCACCTTTATTGGTAGCTCTGTGTTTATCAACTGAAACTGATTTACCACACTTACTCTGACTTCTTTCTTCCTTATACTCACCCTCAACTCTTTTTACCTCTATCATTTAATGTGAGGCATATCTTTGCCTTGCAGTGCTGAATACCAGGTTAAATGTAAACTAAAATATTTTACAGTACGTATTTTGAAAAAAGCCAGCTGTTTGTAATATTCCAGAAGTAGTATTAAAAGTATTCTTGGATACATATCTGCAATTACCATAAAGATTTAAGATTCCTCAAAGAAGTAAATGCACTAAATAGGATAATGAGGCTGAGGTTAGGGTATGTAGATTACTTTCCAGTAAAAGTAGGCCTTAGACAGAGATGTGTAATGTCGTCATGGTTGTTTAACATATTTATAGATGGGGTTGTAAAAGAAGCAAATGCTAGTGTATTGGGGACAGGGGTAGGATTAAATTATGGGAAATCCAATACAAAATGGGAGTTGACACAGTAACTTTTTGCTGATGATACTGTGCGTTTGGTAGGTTCTAAAGAGAAGTTGCAAAGGTTAGTGGATGAGTGTCAAGAAAGAAAGTTGAAAGGGAATATTGATGAGAATAAGGTGATGAGGGTATCAAATGTGTTAGGTAAAGAAAAATTGGATATCACATTGGAGGGAGGGAGTTTGGAAGAAGTGAATGTGTTCAGATATTTGGGAGTAGACTTGTCAGTGGATGGATTTATGAAGGATGAGGTTACCATAAAATTTATGAAAAAAAAAAGGTGAGTGGTGCATTGATGTATTTGTGGAGACAGAAAACATTATCCAAGTAGGCAAAGAAGGGAATGTATGAGAGTATAGTGGTACCAACACTTTTATATGGGTGTGAAGCATGTGTTGTAAATGCTGCAATCTGCCACTTTTCCTTAAGAACTTCTTATCTGAGAGACATTTCCGTGTACGGGTTAATAATTTGCTTTCCACGGACTTTGTCCAAACTGGTGTCCCTCAGGGATGTGTACTTAGTACCACTCTTGTTCTACTAGCTATAAATTATCTGGCCTCTCTTCTCCTATTTAATATTTGGTCATCACTTTATGTTGATGACTCTGCTGTAGCTTGTGCTCTCGCTGACTGCCACCTAGTAGCAGCCAAAATGCTGTCAACCATGTTTCCCATTGGGCCACTACTCGTGGGTTTAAATTTTCTGGTGCTAAAACGCCCCAAATTACTTTCAACAGATGTTCTGTTGTCTCAGATACTCCATTGTGCCTGTATGGCTTCTGTATCCCTGAACGTGATACTGTCAGATTTCTTGGCCTTCTGTTTGATCGCTGGATGTCCTGGAAACCTCACATTACCTCCCTGAAACCAACTTGCCATAGCTAGCGGAACCTCCTTAAAACCTTTGCTCATCTTTCATTGGGGCAGATTGTCGAACTCTCTTTCAACTGCATTCAGCCCTAATTTTATCAAAACTAGACTATGATGACCAGATCTATTCTGCAGCCTCTCCCGCAACTCTTTCTAAACTTGATCCCATCCATCATCAAGGACAACGTTTATGTCTAGGTGCTTTTCGCTCCTCACCTGTCCTGAGCCTATATGCACAGGCGAATGTTCCATTCCTTGAACGATTGCCATGATGCCCGTTGCCTCCATTATTTGTCCGCTCTCGTGACCTTCACAATCCTTCTACACGCAGGATAGTAACGGACGTTAGTAGAGGTTCATTATTTGTTTGCCGCCCCTTTTTATTCTGTCCCCTTTTTCTTCGTCTTCACTCGCTCTTGACTTCTCTTTGGTTACCCCCTTTATATGTTCATCTAGCATCTAGTTTTTCTTTTTCCCCCCCTGGGAGGTTCCGACAGTTTGAGTCTGTTCTTCCCCACTGCTGTGCATGAAAACTCAAATACCTACAGTTGCTTCTCCCTCCCTTTTTCTCAACCACTTCCAGTCTCATTCTCATACCATTGCAGTGTACACTGATGGTTCTAAATCTTTTGATGGTGACAGCTAGCATTTTTAAAACTGAACTGTATGCAGTTCTCATTGCAATTACCCATATTTCATCTATGCTTACCTCAACGTTTGTAGTAGTCTCATACTCCTTTAGTGCTTTGCAAGCTATTAAAAAATTTGATTCACGTCATCTTCTAGTTCTTTGTTTACTACTTTGGTTGCACCACATTGCTAGCAAAAACAATGAAATCATTTTCTGCTGGGTCGCTAGTCATGTTGATGTTCAGGGCAACAAGCAGGCAGACTCTGCTGTGCAGTCAGCGGTACATGACTTTCCATTTTCATATAGAGGTATTCCATTCTCAGACTACAGTGGTACCTCAAGTTACGAGCAGCTCCCAACTCTACAGTTATGTAAGTGTATTTTTGGGGGTCTGAAACGGATTAATCTAATTTTCATTATTCCTTATGGGAACAAATTCGTTTGGTATCAGCACTCGAACAGCCTTCTGGAACGAATTAAGTTCGTAACTCAAGGTACCACTGTATTTTGCTGTAATATCTAACCATCTCCGTAACCATTGGCAACAACATTGGTTCGATGACTCATAACAAATTATGTTCTATCAAGCCAAGTTTAGGTTTGTGGCTGTTTTCTTGTCATCGATGCCGAGGTTGGAAGACTAGGCTCTTCCATCTTCACATTGGGCACACCTGTCTTATTCATGGAGAGGCGCCCTGTTCCACTCTGTGAGATTATCAGGTTCCAATTTCACAGAATTTATCTCTGACGTCGTCACCACTCTAACACCCTTACTTTATCTTCCCTCCTTGCTGACAGCCCCACCTTTGACTCAGACTCCCTCTTTGACTTTTTTTTTTGACAGCAACCGATTTATTGCTCAAACTTTGATAATACCACTGTATTATCAAAGTTTGCTGTTCAAGTGCCATTACCAAACGAATTTATTCCCATAAGGAATAATGTAAAGTAGACTAGTCCTTTTAGACTCCCAAAAATACACTTACAAAAGCTTTTAAAAAAATACACTTACATAAAAGGGCGAGTTTGGAGCAGGACGAACACCGGGGGTCCACTGTACTTTCTTTAGCACTCCTCACAGACCTTTCTATCTCTTCCTCTGTTCTCCTGTCCACCTTTCTATCTCTACCTCTGTTCTCCTGTCCACCTTTCGATCTCTACCTCTGTTCTCCTGTCCACCCTTGCTATACTTTGTTCCAGCAACATCCCCTGCCCTGCAGCACTGTATGACCCTATTGGGTTTAGCACTTGGTTTTTATTATAATAATTATTATTATGTGGAATTAAGTGTTGATTGAGCTTAGTACAGCTGTCATGGGTCTGGAGCACTACTTGACTCAGTAATATAACAGATAATATGTCCCTTCAAGGGGTAAAGAGGGGTACCTTGTTGCAGGTAGAGGGCTCTTGAGCCAAGGAAATGGAGGTGCCCTGCTCAAACCTGTTTACCTCCCATTCCCCATGTGCTGTATGACTGGTATGGAATTAGCATTTCCTTGACTGTAATACGTAGTTACAAGTATATGTATCTGTTTGTGTTTCCCTTTAATGAAGACACTATGATGGTGGTGAAGGGATCTTGATCCAAGTAATAAAAGGAGCCCTACCCTTCCTTAGATCAAGCCTCATTACCTCCCATTCCCCAGCCCCTTTATGACAACAAATTCAATACTGCTAGGTGAACAGGGGCAGCAGGTGTAAGGAAACATACCCAATGCCAAGGAGTGATCCCCAGGCCCCTCAATGAGCTGAGGATGCTATCAACTGCACTACAAAAACACTACAAAACATTACAAAAATTTAAAAAACACTACAAAAATACTACAGAAACACAATAAAATACTACAAAAATATATAGAAAATACAAAAACTTTTCAAACTGCATAAACAGTTCAAACTGCATAAACACTTCAAAAACAAAAAACACTACAAACACCATGAAAACACTGCAAAACACCACAAAAAAACTACAAAAAAACCACAAAACTACAAAAAACAAAAACTCTTATTTTTGAACCAAAACTAACATAGAAACCTCACCTAATCTCTCATGCACTAACGTTATTTTTTTAGATAAATTCTTCTATATATATCATAGGTTAATTCCCATTGGCAGAAACTAATGTTTACTTCAGGCAGCCAATCAATAGTTGTGTTATAAGCCCAGTAGGGAAGTACTGCTCTACATTAAGCTCCCTGTAATTGTCTATAATTAATGTAAATAAGAAGTTTTCATGAATGAAACATTAGCATAAGAAGCAGCAACCTTCAGCACAGTAACCTGACTTATGAGTTGCTCTTGATGACCTCTACAAATAACAAATCATTGTATTGCAGTAAAATTATTGTACTGCAGTAGCTGTACAGTAGTAGAAATAGTAGTACAGTGGACCCCCGAGTTTCGGTCATAATTCGTTCCAGAAGGCTGTTCGAGTGCCATTACCGAACGAATTTGTTCCCATAAGGAATAATGTAAAGTAGATTAGTCCATTTCAGACCTCCAAAAATACACTTACAAAAGCACTTACAATAATACACTTACATAATTGTTCGAGTTTTGAGGTGGTCGAAACTCGGGGGTCCACTGTAGTAGTAATAGTTGCTGTTATATAGTAATAGTAGTTAATTGTAGTAATAGTAGAGGAGATAGTAATAGTGCAGTTGTGGTTGTAGTAAAAATATTACATTAGTTGTAATAAAGAGTACAGTAATACTAATGGTAGTACAGCAAGAGTAGTAGTACCATTACAATAGTGCAGTAGGACCTCACTTTACGGCGATTCGCTTTACGGCCTTTAACTAATACGGACATTTCAAATATTACATTAATGGTAATACAGTGGAACCTCCACTAACGAGTTTAATCCGTTCCGTGACCTTGCTCGTTTGCAGAGTCAATTTTCCTCATTTAAATTAACTGAAATAGAATTAATTCGTTCCAGTGGAATTCCAGGCACCATAAAATACTTCAGTAATTTCCCTAATATCAATTCTATGGCTTATTTATCTATCATAATTCATCTAATATGACATACAGTGGAACCCCGAGTTAAGTACACCCCGGAAATCGTACAATTATGTAAGTGCTTTTGTAAGTGTATTTATGGGTTTTTTTTCTTAAGGGAGTAAATTTGTTCGGTAATGGCACTTGAGCAGGCTTCTGGAATGAAGTTTTTACGTTACTCGGGGGTCCACTGTAATAAACAATATAAATAACATAGAAACCTGATATATACAGTGGTCCCTCGGTTTTCGTGTTTAATCTGTTCCAGAGGGAGGCACTAAAACTGAAACACACGAAAACTGAAACCATTTTCCCCATAAGAAATAATGGAAATTCAATTAATCCGTTCCAGAAACCCAGAAGTTTGGAAAAAAAAATTTTGGGGGGCCTTAAAGATAGATTTAGATGCACAAATGAATGAAATGAATGTGGCACTTACCCTTACTGAAGACTGATGTTGCTGGATGGAAGAGAGATAGGAGGGGAGAGGGTAGAGTCCCTAATTTTTGGAAGGGGAATCCCCCTCCATAAGGACTCTAGGTACCAAGTCCTCATCTGGGGTCACTTCCCTTCTTTGTCTTTTAATCCCACTAGGACCAGCTTGAGAGTCACTGCACACCTGTGGCACTAAATATCTCTCCAGAGAGCTCTGTGTCTGGCATCTCTTTAAAATGTCCCTAAAATGGGAAAACAGATTGTCATTGAACATGTTGATGAGACGGATTCCAACATCTTTGTCAGGGTGATGTTCCTCCACAAATGATTGCACCCTACTCCACATTGCACAAATCTCCTTAATCTCTGAAGAAGGCACCTTACATCTTTGTTCCTCCACTGAAGCAATTTCCTCAGATCTGTTTTGTTGTTGTTGCAGCTCAAGCTCTTGCAGCACTTCAGTGGTTAGATCTTCATTGTGGTCCTCCACCAACTCTTCCACATCCTCTCCATTCACATCCAACCCCATGGAAGTCCC
>WNWK01042984.1:0-15718 GCA_009830355.1 Cherax destructor | reverse complement strand
TTGTCACTAGTACTGCCTGGCAGTATTGTCACTAGTACTGCCTGGCAGTACTGTCACTAGTACTGCTTGGCAGTATTGTCACTAGTACTGCCTGGCAGTATTGTCACTAGTACTGCCTGGCAGTATTGTCACTAGTACTGCCTGGCAGTATTGTCACTAGTACTGCCTGGCAGTATTGTCACTAGTACTGCCTGGCAGTACTGTCACTAGTACTGCCTGGCAGTATTGTCACTAGTACTGCCTGGCAGTATTGTCACTAGTACTGCCTGGCAGTATTGTCACTAGTACTGCCTGGCAGTATTGTCACTAGTACTGCCTGGCAGTATTGTCACTAGTACTGCCTGGCAGTATTGTCACTAGTACTCTCACTAGTAGTGCTACTAGTAGTGTCTCACTAGTAGTGCTACTAGTACTCTGTACTGCCTGGCACTATTGTCACTAGTACTGCCTGGCAGTACTGTTACTAGAACTGCCTGGCACTATTGTCACTAGTACTGCCTGGCACTATTGTCACTAGTACTGCCTGGCACTATTGTCACTAGTACTGCCTGGCAGTACTGTTACTAGAACTGCCTGGCACTATTGTCACTAGTACTGCCTGGCAGTACTGTTACTAGAACTGCCTGGCAGTACTGTTACTAGAACTGCCTGGCAGTACTGTCACTAGAACTGCTTGGCAGTACTGTCACTAGAACTGCCTGGCAGTACTGTCACTAGAACTGCCTGGCAGTACTGTCACTAGAACTGCCTGGCAGTACTGTCACTAGAACTGCCTGGCAGTACTGTCACTAGAACTGCCTGGCAGTACTGTCACTAGAATTGCCTGGCAGTACTGTCACTAGTACTGCCTGGCAGTCTGTCACTAGTACTGCCTGGCAGTACTGTCACTAGAACTGCCTGGCAGTACTGTTACTAGAACTGCCTTGCAGTATTGTCACTAGTACTGCCTGGCAGTACTGTTACTAGTACTGCCTGACACTATTGTCACTAGTACTGCCTGGCAATTTGTCACTAGTACTGCCTGGTACTATTGTCACTAGTACTGCCTGGCAGTACTGTCACTAGAACTGCCTGGCAGTACTGTCACTAGTACTGCCTGGCAGTACTGTCACTAGTACTGCCTGGCAGTACTGTCACTAGAACTGCCTGGCAGTACTGTCACTAGAACTGCCTGGTAGTACTGTCACTAGTACTCATTACAACAGTAGCATCCTACAACATTCGTAGATACAACATCTAGTCAGCTTGTACAAATAAACGTGAATGTTACTGTTTTCTCCTCACCACGTGTATCAAACTGGTGACTGTTCTCAACAAGACGGGTGTTCCAGAGAGTCGAAATATTTAGTCTTCGAGTCATTCTGCTCTGTTGTGGATGTTGTCCTGGTGATGTCAAAGGACACTTATCTCAGTCATTACGAGTTACTGAAGGTATATTGTGGTGTAATAATTTATGTATCACTATATAAAGTATTTGTAAAGAGTCAATTCCAGCAAAGTTACATAGAGATGTGTGTGTCAAGCCTTGTTTAAAGTTGGTAACGATGTTATGTCATCTAATGTAATCTGTCCAGAGACTGTAGTGGGTCCAGGGGTAAATATGGGTATGCTACAGCAGTACCGCCCCCCCTGTGGGGGTGGAAAATTCCAGGGGGGCGTTGAGGGAAAAGGGAGGTGGTAGGGGGGCGGCAGGGTGGCATCAGAACCAAGGGAGCGTTTGTTTTACAAAATATAGTTGACAAAAATCTAAGTCACGAACACTTAAGTAACACAAATTCTTTACAACGAATAAAATTAACAAAGTTGTACACGAAAGCATAGTTTTATTTTGTGGTCCAAAGTCAGAGTTAAAAATACGAACGTTTGTTCGGACGCACCACATCCATTGCAATAAGTATCCTGTTATTCCTGCCCGCTGTAGCTGTTGTACTAATGTCTTGTGCGGAACTGTGTCAAAAGCCTTCCTATAGTCCAAGAAAATGCAGTTTACCCATCCTTCTCTCAGGACCTATGAAGAGATGGCCGGTCCCACTGCCTTTGAGGTATTTAGTTCATTAAGCAGCCTCTTCACCCCTTCCTTGGTTGTGTATAGTGTGTCCAGCACTTATTGGTGTACCCCACCATCCTGGTTTGCTGGTGTCCTTTCTGTCTCCATTGCAAATAGTACTTCCTTAAATCTCATGTTGAGCTCTTCACATACTTCATCGTTTCTTGTGATCTCTCCTTCCTTCCTAGCCTGATTATCTAGTCCTTGAGTGTTGTTTTCCTCCTGGTGTGGCTGTACAACAGCTTTTGGTCAGATTTGGCTTTCGATGTTATGTCATTCTTGTACTGCCCCTAGGCCTCCTTTCATATATATCCATATTCGGCTAACCTCCTTTTTTTCCTGGGTGAACCAAGGCTCATTCTAGTGTTCCTGTTGCCCTTGGGTACAAACCTCTCCTCTGCACTTTGTGGTCACATATTCCATCCTTTCATTTACTGTTTTCCCCACCAGTTGTCTTTTCCATTGTATCTCATGCAGGAAATTCCTCATCTACTGTTAGCTCTACAATATATTCGAAGCTCAGGACCATGTTATCACTAGCTCCGAGGGGCCTTTTATATGTGATGTCCCCAATGTCTGAGCTACTTAAGGTGAATATGAGGTGCAGCCTTGCTGATTCATCCTCTTCTCTCTCTCACTGGTAGTGTGTCTAACATGTTGATGCATGAGATTTTCCAGTACTGCCACGTTTCTGGTCCCCCATGTAGCTCCAGGTTTTCCCAGTCAATTTTCTTGAGATTGAAATCATGCACAACTAGTAACTTTGCCCTGCCCATGTAGGCCTTTCTGGCCATTTCAGCTAGACTGTTCCCACTGCTCTGTTGCTCTCATTTTACTCATGTCTTGGCTTCCTGCTGTTCGTTGGTGGGTTGTATATCACTGCAATCACCACCCTGGGACCCCTCAGTCTGAAGTGTTCCTACTATGTAGTCTCTTGCTTCCCTTCTGTTCATTTCTTTTAACTCAAAACTCCACTGGTTTCTGATGAACAGAGCAACTTCTTTCCCTCTGTTCCTTCTGTCTTTCCTCAGGATGTGATATCCAGTTGGAAAGATCACATCTGTTATCATTCCTGTGAGTTTGGTTTCCACGAGTACTATGACGTCTGGGGTTGAATCAATAATTCTTTCATGCCGTTTCTCACACTTATTTGTTATTCTGTGTTGGTGTGCCATACCTTCAATCTCTTTTCCAAAACTGTGTTCAGGGAGGTTTGTTGGGGCTGGGGAAGTGGGAGACCTGGCAAGATACTGTGGGAGGCTGCTGTGTAGGTGGGGTTTGTTCTGGGGGGGGGGAAGGCTGAGTGTGGTGTGTTTGTTTTGGGTTAATTTATATGGTTTCAGGGGGGTTAGGGGTTATGATTGTTCTGTAGGTGGTTGTATTTTCTGGTCCTCCCAACTCTGGGTGCCCCTGCCTTCTCTCTTGCCTCTTGCATCTTTGTATCCTCTCTGGTTCTGTTCTTTCAGTTGAGGTATACCCGCTTGTATTTTGTTTCCTTTATCCATGGTTTCTGCTGCAGGATCATGTTTTGCACGATTTCTGTCTTGAAAGTCAATTTGACTGGCCAAGTTTTTCCCCCTTGAGTATCCTCCTCTTCTCTGAAAATTTGTCAGCTTCGTCATGTCCTCTTCTGCTGTTTGCTTGATATTTTCAATATGTCCTCTCCCTCTTTTTCCCATTGCTTTTCCCCTCCTCATCTCTGGGTCCGATTTAAGCATTGTCATTGCTGCTTCCTTTATTTCCTGGATCTCCTGGTGGCCTGGTAATGTCTCTGTGTAGGATTTATCTCCTTTCCTTCAGCTCCCTCGTTGGTTGCTGGTGTTCCTGCTCCATATGCTATACCCCTTCTGTTCTTTGGCTCTATATTCTACTTCAGCATTTTTATTTCATCTTCTAGCTCTGCATCCTGGCCTCTGCAGCTTCGGTTTGTAACTCCTATTTCTTGCTCTCTGCATCCATCCTCTCCTTTATTTTAATGATAAACTCATCTGACTTCCTTTCCCACTCTTGTTCTATCCTTCTCTTGAGCTCTGTCGTCCATTCTTGAGTTACCCTGGCTCTTTGTTATTCGCGCGCGCGTGTGTGTGTGTGTGTGTGTGTGTGTGTGTGTGTGTGTATGTACTCACCTAATTGTGGTTGCAGGGGTCGAGACTCAGCTCCTGGCCCCGCCTCTTCGCTGTCCGCTACTGGGTCTCTGCTCTCCCTGCTCCATGAGCTTTATCATACCTCGTCTTAAAACTATGTAGGGTTCTTGCCTCCACTATATCTTTCTCTAGACTATTCCACTTCCTGACTACTCTGTGGCTGAAGAAATGCTTCCTAACATCCCTTTGACTCATCTGAGTCTTCAGCTTCCAGTTGTGTCCCCTTGTTTCTGTGTTTCCTCTCTGGAACATCATGTCACTGTCTACCTTGTCGATTCCCCACAGTATTTTGTATGTCGTTATCATGTCTCCTCTGACCCTTCTTTCCTCCAGTGTTGTTAGTCCTATTTCCCTCAACCTTTCTTCATAGGACAGACCCCTGAGTTGTGGAACTAACCTTGTCGCAAACCTTTGCACTTTCTCTAGTTTCTTTACGTGCTTGACCAGGTGTGGGTTCCAGACTGGTGCTGCATATTCTAGTATGGGCCTGACGTACACGGTGTACAGTGTCTTGAACGATTCCTTGTTTAGGTAACGGAACGCTAATCTTAGGTTTGCCAGTCCTCCATATGCTGCCGCAGTTATCTGGTTGATGTGTGCCTCCGGAGACGTGCTTGGCGTTATACTCACCCCAAGGTCTTTCTCCTTTGCTGAGGTTTGTAGCCTTTGTCCGTATTACGATTCAGGCCAGTTGATTGCTTTTGTATTAGTGCTTCTCGTAATAATCAGGAATGGATATAAGGCACACAATACTTTAACAGGATTTTATTTGTCAAATACTAAGTGTAACATTACTTAGTAAAATAAATTAATATTTAAACACCTTCCAGTTAGTTTCACTAATATATATATCTTATGCCTTACTTTAGTTCTTAATATAGTTGTAACTAAATAACACTCTTCACTAAATTAATATACACTGGTTCGTTCCGGGTGGAGCTAGAGACCAATTTCAGAGTCTCTTAATGTCGTAGCACACGTAGAGTTGCTCAGCTTGGAGTTAGAGACCAATTTCAAAGTCTCTTAATTTCGTAGCACACGTAGAGTTACTCAGCTTGAAGTTAGAGACCAATTTCAAAGTCTCTTAATGTCGTAGCACACGTAGAGTTGCTCAGCTTGGAGTTAGAGACCAATTTCAAAGTCTCTTAATGTCGTAGCACACGTAGAGTTGCTCAGCTTGGAGTTAGAGACCAATTCCTCGGGAAATGCAAGAAGAGTTAATCCAGGAGACGAGATGGTGTACTTCCACAAGGTAAGGGAAGTTTGTTCTCCATCAGAGAGCAAGTGAAGACTGCCTTGGGTCAGGCTGGTGGCCACAACCTTAGGTATGGTGACGTGGCTTCAAGGCGGGAATACCTGACGTTTCATAACGACCGGATAGCTAGTTAGCTACCGTCATAAATCATCCTACCTATTTACACAACTAAGTATACAAGTTTATAAAGTAAGATATTTTTAGTTTAGCTATTACTGAAAATATCTCCAATATAAACTTATATGATAATAGATATACATGAAATATAAAATTCTTATTGCGTATACTTCAAGATACGCAACACCCCCTTCACACGACAATACGTCGCACCAAACAAAAAAATTTAGCTTTTAACTCTTCATTCTCACGAATCACTTGGTTTTTACTATAGTGTTTCTCGCCAGTAGACAGCCATTGCATCAGCAGCGTGACTTCTGTTCTTCAGGCAACAGGTTGAGACGCAATGGATGCAACAGTGGGAGATGTCTGTCGCTGAATCCGCAACGGGAGGCTCAGGTCCAGACGAATAGTGAGTTTCGTGAAGAGTCTGGAAGCCAGGTATACAGTTTCCAGGAGCAGGGGAAGCCGTAAGGCATGCAGGAAATCAGCCTGCCATTGGCGGTGTATGAACAGGCAGCGCCAACAACAGATTTGACAGCTCCTGGTTCCACAATAATCCACATTTTAAGTCACCACAACACCGATACTTAACTGTAACAGTATATAAAACAAGTATTAAACAAAATGCAAATTTAATTATTGGTACATGAATACTTATAATTTATAGAACTTAAGGGCGAGACAAAGTGTCTGCAATTATATTATGTTGGCCCTTAATGTGGAGGATACTTATAGAATAGGGTTGGATCCTGAGAGCCCACCTCAGGATCCTAGCATTTCTTGATTTCATTGTGTTAATATATGTAAGAGGGTTATGATCAGAAAAGACTTTAATTTTATGCATAGAAGTTCCTAAATATACATCAAAGTTCTCTAAAGAGATAACTAGAGCCAAAGCCTCTTTCTCAACGGTTGAATAACTTTTTTGATGTGACTTAAGTTTGGAAGAATAATAACAGATTGGATGTAAAACGTCGGTAGAAGGCGATTTCTGAAGCAAAACAGCACCTACCGCGTAGGCACTGGCATCTATGTGTAACAAAAAGGCTGAGCAAAATCTGACTACGAAGAACGGGGGCAGACGAAAGCAAACGCTTCAACCTTACGAAAGCTTGATCACATTCCTTAGTCCAGTTAAATTTTACTTTGGTACTGGTGAGTTCCGAAAGGGGGGCGGCTAATTGGGAGAAATTAGGACAAAATCGTCTGTAATAACTGGCCATGCCCAGGAATCTTTGCACCCCTTTTCTATCTAAGGGCACGGGAAAATTTGATATGGCCTTTATCTTAAGATCCAGCGGAGCTACTTCCCCCTGACCTATACAGAAACCCAAATATTTTATTTAGCTTGGCCAAATTGACATTTGGCCAAATTCACTGTGAAATTATAAAACCTCAATTTTTCAAACAAAGCCAGTAGACGAGACAGATGTTGTTTCCAATCATCTGCAAATACAACTAAATCGTCCAAATAAGCCTCTACTCCCGGTAAGTCGTTAGTGAGTTCATTCATAAGGCGTTGAAACGTGGATGCCGCGTTACATAACCCGAAGGGAGTAACTAAATAGTTAAATAGACCATCTTGTACCGTAAAAGCTGAAATTTCCTGAGCTCGTTTTGAAAGAGGAACTTGATAATAGCCTCTTAGCAAGTCTAAACGGCTCACGTATTTAGCGCCAGAGACTTTGTCAATAAGATCGTCAATACGTGGCAAGGGAAATCCGTCTGGTACCGTGACTGAATTGACTTTTCGATAATCAGTGCACATACGGTAGCTTCCATCTGGCTTCGGCACCAAAATACATGGGGAAGCCCATGGGCTTTTGCTGCGTTTGACAAGTCCGTTGGACAATAGGAAGGATACTTCTTCCTTTAAAGCGGCATGTTTCACAGGGCTCATGCGATAAGGTGCCTGTTTAATCGGAGAGGCACTCTGAACATCTACGTCGTGAATACCCAGCGTGCAGCGTTTGGGAACATCACTGAACAAATCGGGAAATCTTAATATCATCTCTTTAATATCTTTCGCTTTTTCAGTTTCAAGGTCTGCAAGAAAATTATCTAAAGTTCGTAGGGTTTCTGAATTTTCTAGACGGACTTCTATCCCTCTTGAAACATCCGGTAAATGAGGATGTTTGTCCTTTGGTATAGGGAGGACGGGAGCAGTAGGAAGACCAGGGTAATACGTTTTTAGCTGATTTACGTGATACACATGTTCTGATTTTCGTTTTCCTGGTGTTCGTATTAGATAATTTACATCACTGAGCCTCTTTACTACTACTAAAGGGCCTTCATATTTGGTAGTAATGAGTGCCCTGGCACTAATTTTGAGCGAGCACCATCTCTCCAGCTTGAAAGAGCGAGACTTTGCACGTTTATCATAGAGTAATTTCATTTTAGCCTGGGCTTCGGCTAAGTTCTTTGATGCTAAGTTCCTTGCATAGGATAAATGTTTCTGCGTAGATGAAGGAGATATGCATAGGGAAGGCTCAGATTTCCCTGTCCAGGCTTCTTTTAAAACTGCGAGGGGACCCCGCACTTGATGACCATAAATTAAATCGAAAGGACTAAAGCCCAGACTTTCTTGCTCGCTCTCTCTGACTGCAAAAAGAAGACAAGGTATCCCTTCGTCCCAATCTTTAGCGAATTGCTGGCAGTATGTACGCATCATGGATTTTAAGGTTTGGTGGAACCTTTCAAGAGCACCCTGCGTCTGAGGTCGGTAACTAGTGGAAAGTATTGACTTAATTCCGAGACGAGATAGAGCTTCTCTGAAGATTTTGGACGTAAAATTAGTCCCTTGATCAGATTGTATTTCTCGTGGTAATCCCACGTGCGAAAAGTATTTCATTAAGGAGCGGACTATGGCACGGGCGTTAATTTTTCTCATTGGCACCGCTTCCGGGTACCTCGTTGCCGAGTCCATTATGGTAAATAAATATTGATTGCCGGACTTAGTTCTGGGAAGAGGTCCGACGCAATCTATTATTAGGCGGGAAAATGGTTCACCGTCTGTAGTGATGGGTATTAGAGGAGCTGGAAGAGGATTATGGGCAGGTTTACCTGCTATCTGACAGGCTTGACAGCTACGAATATGTTTTACCACTGTTTCTTTCATGTTGGGCCAAGAGAAATGTCTCACTATCTTTCCCAATGTCTTTTTAATTCCTAAGTGACCTCCCATAGGACTATTATGAGCAAAATTAATCGTATACTCACGGAAGGAGACTGGCAAGACTACCAGATACTTTATGGTGTTGGAAGTGGTACCTGGCGACAAAGGACAAGTTCTTTTCTCCATTAGAATGCCATTACTATAGTAATAGCAATCCTTAAGGTTCTTTGCTTCCTTTTCAGTGACCGCTATTTCTTTTAGTTTGTCCAAAGAGTGGTCGGCGAATTGATCTTTGATCAAGTCGTTTGATGTTAACATCTTAATATCGAGCGAGGTCTGACTCTGATCCACCGTAGATTGTTTGGTGGTGAGAGCTCCTGGGTGACATGAGTCACTGAACAATATGTCCAGTCCTAAATCCTTCGAGTGTTCTAACTCCTCATCTAACGAAGATCTTTGCTGAAGCTTAGCTATGGCTCTCGTTATTATAGCAAGGGGATATAACGACTGTTCTCCCCTACAAGCTTGTATTGCATAATTTTCGTTAGTTTCATTTTCCATCACAAGCGGTTCTTTACTGATCCCAACATTCGTTAGGTCATTCCCAATTAACAAATCAACCGATCGGATGGGAAAAGCTCCACTGGATATACCCACAGAAGCATATCCTCTGTAATTACTCAGCTCCAGATATACTCGGTGGAGGGGTACTTTGGAGACAGCTCCACCGTAGGCCTCCAACAGTACGTCCATCTTAGTGTAAGTTTTATCAGACAATGGAAGCACACCTTCCCTCAATAATGTTAAGTAACTTCCTGTATCTCTGAATGTATTGATTTCCTTCAATTGAGAATCGTTAAGCCCTATCTTACCTCTGGAAAAATATGGGCTCATGGCAGCATGAATTTTCTTTTCGGACATGTTTGCCGATCTTGGTCATCTAGAGAAAGAATTTTTTCCAGACTCTGGTACTAGATTTGTTTTTGAATCTCTATATTCTTGTGACTTTGAAGATACTATCTGCGTGGGGAGGCCAACCGCACTTTTTTTGTTCATGTCACTTTCTAGTCTATAACAGTACTTTCTTAAATGTCCCTCTTTCCGGCAGTAAGTGCAGAAGGATTTCTTCTTTCCTTTTTCTGATTCCCGATGTATCAGAGAGACAGAGTTGTGAACATTGTCTGTTCTGGGAAACGAACGAGAAGCCAGTATAGGCGTGTCTGCACGATATCCTCTCATCGCTCTAGGTTGGCGGTCTTTATTAACGGACCTCACTTCCCTCTCCTTTACCGTTTTATTAAGAACAAGTTGATTAGAAATTTCGTAGTGATCTACCAGGGCGGCTGTTTCCAGAACATCAGATGTCTGATGGTCTATTAAGTATTTTTGCAGATCTACTGACATTGCAGCAAAAAAGTCTTCATGTAATATCAGTTGAGTTAAGCTGCCTACAGAGTCACAATTTGAAGATCTTCGCCATCTTTCGAAAGCAACTTTCTTTTGGCGAGAAAGTCTACACATGTCTGCCCAGGCTGTCGTTGTAACGAGCGAAAAGCACGTTGATAACTTATGGGGAGCATGTCGTAGGATTCTAAAATAACTTTCTTAACGGCATCATAATCAATATATTTCTCATAAGGGAGGGAAGCAACACATTTCTGAGCTTTACCTGATAGAACGGTGTGTAGTAGCGCGGCCCAGTTTTCTCGAGGCCAATGCATGGCTCGAGCCTGATTCTCGAAAACTTCAAAGTATGTTTCTAAATCAGTATCGAAAAACTTAGGGACCAAAGAAACGGCCCTATGTATGTCAAAGGTATTTTCTGTTGGGACACTGGGCTTCGGATCCTCTTTCATTTTTCGACGTTGTTCAAAAAGAATAGTTTCTCTTTGCAACTGCTCATTATTTAACTTTCGCTGTGCCTCTATCTGAGCAGTTTGCAGCCGAATGAGGCGTTCCATTCTATCAAATTGCACTTGAGATATTGGCGCTGAAAGCCCAGGCGGAGTTGGAACGTTAAACCCTTTATCAGGGCGTTCCTTAGGGCGAACGCTCTGAGTAGCCGTTCCTAAGGACTCTAAATCCGGAAGAGGATCACTATGTTCCGATATCCCAGCGCTGTACACCGGGAGGACCATAGCTCCAAGTATGTCTTGCGAGCTTGGCCCTGTCTGACTAGAAGGGAATGATGATCTGCCCTTCTCAGGCTCCTGATTTCCTGCTTCAACCGAGTTTTCCAAATCATATATTAAAGACCTATTGTCCAATTGTGAAATTAGACTTTCCGAGTCTGAAACATCAAGGGCCTCTGCTTGATGTGGAAACTGAATGTTTCTTATTATTGACCGGACAGTCTCAGCTGTGTACCGATTATTGTAGGGTATCCCAAGGTGCCTTGCTATACGCCAGCAAGTTTGTAGCCTTAATGTTTCTAACTTGGACAAAGTTAGAGTCTCTATTAACTGCTCTATCTGTATGTCCATATTGATTGCTCTCCGGCGATGGGATAGAAACTACCTCCACCTCCTTGGATCAAGAGCATCCCGGACAGGCCCCCATTTATTACGATTCAGGCCAGTTGATTGCTTTTGTATTAGTGCTTCTCGTAATAATCAGGAATGGATATAAGGCACACAATACTTTAACAGGATTTTATTTGTCAAATACTAAGTGTAACATTACTTAGTAAAATAAATTAATATTTAAACACCTTCCAGTTAGTTTCACTAATATAATATATATCTTATGCCTTACTTTAGTTCTTAATATAGTTGTAACTAAATAACACTCTTCACTAAATTAATATACACTGGTTCGTTCCGGGTGGAGCTAGAGACCAATTTCAGAGTCTCTTAATGTCGTAGCACACGTAGAGTTGCTCAGCTTGGAGTTAGAGACCAATTTCAAAGTCTCTTAATTTCGTAGCACACGTAGAGTTACTCAGCTTGAAGTTAGAGACCAATTTCAAAGTCTCTTAATGTCGTAGCACACGTAGAGTTGCTCAGCTTGGAGTTAGAGACCAATTTCAAAGTCTCTTAATGTCGTAGCACACGTAGAGTTGCTCAGCTTGGAGTTAGAGACCAATTCCTCGGGAAATGCAAGAAGAGTTAATCCAGGAGACGAGATGGTGTACTTCCACAAGGTAAGGGAAGTTTGTTCTCCATCAGAGAGCAAGTGAAGACTGCCTTGGGTCAGGCTGGTGGCCACAACCTTAGGTATGGTGACGTGGCTTCAAGGCGGGAATACCTGACGTTTCATAACGACCGGATAGCTAGTTAGCTACCGTCATAAATCATCCTACCTATTTACACAACTAAGTATACAAGTTTATAAAGTAAGATATTTTTAGTTTAGCTATTACTGAAAATATCTCCAATATAAACTTATATGATAATAGATATACATGAAATATAAAATTCTTATTGCGTATACTTCAAGATACGCAACAGTCCGCCTAGCCTGTACTCTGTCAGCGGTCTTCTTTGCCCTTCTCCGATCTTCATGACTTTGCATTTGGTGGGATTGAATTCAAAAAGCCAGTTGCTAGACCAGATGTCAAGCTTGTCCAGGTCTGTTTGAAGTCCTGCTTGGTCCTCTTCCGATGTGATTCTCCTCATTAATTTCACATCATCTGCGAACAGAGACACTTCTGAGTCAATCCCATCCGTCATGTCGTTTACATATACCAAGAATAACACTGGTCCTAGGACTGACCCCTGCGGTACGCCGCTCGTCACAGGCAGGTATCAATATCAGAGGACAGCACACAGGTGATAGTTATAGGAGTAATTGAGAAGGCAATTTTGCAGTGGAGCCACTTTCAAACTTTTTGAAGCTGCTCCTGGAGAGGTGGTATAGTTTAGTGTTTTTACTGAAGGTGAAACGTCACTGTGATACCTCATCACGCACCATGACCCGTTGTTGCCTCCCTGTGAGGTATTCCCTGATCCATTCCAGTGCCCTTCCTGTTATACATGCTTGTTCTTCCAACTTCTTTACTAATCTCATGTGAGGAACTGTGTCGAAGGCCTTCCTGCAGTCCAGGAAAATGCAATCAACCCACCCTTCTCTCTCTTGCCTTACCTCTGTTACTTTATCATAGAACTCTAGGAGGTTTGTTACACAGGATTTGCCTTCCCGGAATCCGTGCTGTCTGGTGTTTATTATCCTGTTCAGCTCGAGGTGCTCCACCATTCTTTTCCTGATGATTTTCTCCAGGACTTTGCAAACTATACATTTAAGTGACACCGGTCTATAGTTTAGTGCCTCTTTTCTGTCTCCTTTTTTAAAGATGGGGACTACATTGGCCTTCTTCCATACCTCAGGTATCTGCCCATTTTCAAGGGATGTGTTGAATATTATGGTAAGTGGCACACTCAGTACTTCAGCTCCTTCCCGAAGAACCCACGAGGAGATATTGTCCGGATCCATCGCCTTTGAGGTATCAAGGTCACTGAGTAACTGCTTCACCTCCTCCTCAGTTGTGTGTATTCCCTCTAGCACTTGATACATCCCTTGTTGGTGATGCACCCCGTCCTGTCTACCCAGCTGCCTTCCTTCCTCCTCTGTGAATACTTCCTTAAACCTCAAGTTGAGCTCCTCACATACCTCTTGATCATTGCTTGTGAGTTCCCCATCTTCTCTCCTCAGCCTTATCACCTGGTCTTTAACTTTTGTCTTCCTTCTGATGTGACTGTACATCAGCTTCGGGTCAGACTTAACTTTCGATGCTATGTCGTTTTCGTACTGTTTCTGGGCCTCCCTCCGTACCTGTGCATACTCGTTTCTAGCTCTTCTACTACTCTCTTTGTTTACTTGGGTTCTTTGCCTTATGTACCTTTTCCATTCTCTGACACTCTGAGTCTTTGCCTCCCTGCACCTTTGGGTAAACCAGGGGCTCTTTCTGGCCTTCCCGTTTAATCTTTTTCCAATGGGTATAAACCGTTCCTCTGCCTCCTTGCACTTTGCCCCTACGTATTCCATCATTTCATTTATTGTCTGTCCGTCCATTTCCCTTTCCCACTGAACCTCCTGCAGGAAATTCCTCATGCCTGTGTAGTTTCCTCTTTTAAAATCTGGTTTGTCTCTTTCGGTATCGTTTTCCCTCTCCACCTGTAGCTCTACAATGTACTCAAAGCTCAGCACCATATGGTCACTGGCTCCCAGGGGGCTCGCGTGTGTTATGTCTTCAATATCTGAGCTGTTAAGGGTGAATACAAGGTCCAGTCTTGCTGGTTCATCTTCTCCTCTCACTCTGGTCGTGTCCCTGACATGTTGGTGCGTCAGGTTTTCCAGTACCGCATCCATCATCTTGGCTTTCCAAGTTTCTGGACCCCCACGTGGTTCTTGGTTCTCCCAGTCGATCTCCCTGTGGTTGAAATCGCCCATGACCAGTAGCTTCGCTCTGCTCATGTGCGCTTTTCTTGCCACCTCCGCCAGAGTGTCCACCATCGCTCTGTTGTTCTCATCATATTCCTCACCTGGCCTCCTGCAGTTCTGTGGTGGGTTATACATCACTGCAATGATTATCTTGTGTTCCCCAGACTGGATGGTACCTACTATGAAGTCCCTTTCTCTACACACCTCCATTCCTTCCATTTCCTCGAATTTCCAACGGTTCCTTACAAGCAGTGTGACCCCTCCTCCCCCCCTGCTCCTATCTTTCCTCAGGATCTGATATCCCTGTGGGAAGATTGCATCTGATACTGTCTCATTTAGTTTGGTTTCTGTGACAGCTATGATGTCTGGGGACACTTCACCTATTCTTTCATTCCACTCTTCATACTTGTTCGTAATTCCATCCGCGTTTGTGTATCAAACCTTTATCCTTGTTTCCAATACTGTGTCCCTGGGGAGATCTTGGTGGGTTGGGGGGGTGTGGGCGTTTTGCCCATAGGGGTTGCAGCATGGGTGGGGGGATTGTATAGTTGGGGTAAGGGTTGGTGGGGTGGAGTTTGTGGTGGGGGTGGGGGGTAGCTGTGATGGTGGGTTTTGGGTTGCTGGGGTGGGGACAGTGGGACTGATGAGTGTGTGTGGTGTTAAAGTGTATGGTTGTCGTGGGGTTTTTGTGATTTTAGGCCCACCGTGGGTACTTCCAGTGTGTTTGTCTTGTTTGGGCTTGGTGTCCTCCGTATCTTGCTGTCTCCTCTCTCTCCTCTCTTCACCTTCTTATCTGCTCCTTCCGAGCCTCCTTTCTTCCTGCATTCTGTCCCGATCTAGGTATACATTCCGGTACCCCTGATTCGTCCTCAGCCGTGCTTTCTCTTGCAGGATCATGGTGCGGGCTGATTCTGCTTTGAAGATTACCTTGAGAGGTCGATTTCTTCCCCTTGTGTACCACCCAATTCTCCGAAAATTTGTCACTTGGGACGTGTCTCCCCCTATTGCTAGCATGATACCTTCGATCCTTTCTTTCTCCTCCTGTTTTCTTCTGTCGTGGGTGTCCCCTTCGACTTCCTTCAGAGCCATAGATAAAGATCGACCTCTCCCTTTCCTCCTCCACTGTGTCTCCCATTGTCTCATCAGAGATGCATTAGCCTCTCCCGGTGCTGTCATAGTTGTATCCTCCGTGTTCCTTTGTGTGTCCGGCCTGATCATACGTCCCTGTCCGTTGCAGTGTGTTGATGGAGTCTCCGCGTTTAGTGTGTCTGCTGCTTTGTCTGCCCTCTCATGTTTTGTTACTGTGCTCTCATTCGTTGTTACTGTGGTGCTCTTCTTGTCCCTGTCTTCTTCTTCTATGTCCCTCTTGTGTGTTGTTAGTATCCTGCTCGTCTTGCTTTGGGCCCCCACTTGTGTCTGCCAGTGTCTGTGCATGCAAGAGTTCTCCTTTTTTTCCTCATTCCTTTGGCTGTGTCTGGTGCACAAGCTCCGAGCGCCGTTTCTGGCCAGGTACTTTTGTCTCTATTCTGTGTCATTCCCTGTAGCTTCACTTCTAAGATCCGGATCTTGGCTTCTGCTTTTTTGACTTGCATTTCCCATTTCTCTCTCCTCAGCTATCCTCTTCTCCATTCCCTCGCTGATCACCAATATCTTCCTCT
>WNWK01042983.1:0-15718 GCA_009830355.1 Cherax destructor | reverse complement strand
TGAGGCAGCCAGCTCAGACAAACGTGCAGCTAAAAAAAAATTTGCAGGAATTCAAGGGGTTCTTTAGACACTGAAAATTTGGGAACCCCAAGTGTTTTGATGAAACAGGCCTTTTTTTTGGAAGAAAATCCAAACAGGCCCTTTCCCATTCCCTCGGGGGAAAAAAAAGCACTCCCGGGACACAACCTTTGAAAGACAGGCTAACCCCTTATGTTGTTTGGGGAACCAAGTTTTTAAAAGGGGGGCCCTTTTTACGGGGTTATCCTAAAAATCTCGGGAGCCTTAAAAACCAATGTTAACAAGAATAATTTGTGGAAGGGGCAAATTTGAAAGGGCATGGGTCACTAAGGACATTTTGGGGAAATGGTTCTGGGTTTTTGGCCCCAGTGTGAAGAAATACCTCCGGGAAAAAGAAACTGGTACTAAAAAGTGCCTCCTGCTACTGGATAATGCTCCTGCTCATCCTCAAACGAAAGACTATTTGTCTGATAAAGTTCATTTTTCATCACAGTAAAATTCTTGCCTCCTAACACCCTCCTCTCATCCAGCCCATAGCCCAGCAGGTCATTTGAATTTAAAAAACTGTACACCAAAGCAGGGGAAAATGTTTTCAAGTGACCTCAATTTGAGTTGACCCTAAGGGTTCTGGAAAGATCACTTCAATATCGTTTTTTAAAAAGGCCTCATAGATAAGGTTTGGGGGAGAGAGTGACTTTCAGGACTTTAAATTTTCTGTTTGGGAAAACCACTGGCCCCAATTGTGTTGAAAAGGGTTTTGGGGTTTTTGAGGCTGACCCTGACACCCTTTCCCTTTTTGTGAAAGATAAGGGGGGGCCCAAGTCCCGGGGTTGGGGGTGAGTGGTGGGGTTTGGGGAAAAATTGGTGGAGGCCCCGGGGTGGAAAACCACAAAAGCGGTTTCATCAGGAACAGACGAGAAAAGGGAAAATTTGATTCAGAGGGGGGAGGATGGACAGGGTGAGGTGCCTTCTTCCCCGGTTGGAAATTTGTTCCAAGTGGAACGATTTTGCAAATTTTTTGAACAATTTCACCCCGAGCAAGCTAAAATAAAATCTCTCAACAGTTCAGTGACAGAAGTTTCACTTCAGGAAAATGTTAAAAACGCCAGTTATTTTTGAGGGAGGGGCCCGTGATTTTCCCAAACTTTGGGCCTAGTGGCATTAAAAGAAAAGAAGGAAATAACCCAATAAGGACTTTTTCCTGAAGTCCTTATGGAGGGGGTTTCCCTTTAAACACTAACCCCCTTCCCCCCGTCCTCCTCCTATCTTCCAGATGCCAGCAACTCTCCCAAAAGGGTAATAAAAATTTTTTAAAAATTATTTATTATTATTATGTTATTTATTATTTTTTATTTATGTTATTTATTATTATGTTATTTATTATTTATGTATTTATTATTATTTTGTGTTAATAATGTTAGTTTGTGTATGTAAAAGTATAGTTAATCTTTACAAAATTAATTTTAATATTTTGTGAATATTTTTGGAGTGTCTGAAACGGATTAATAATATAAACCTTAACTAAAATGCATTCTACAGCAAAAATGGGGTACCTGATTTACAAAGTAGACTTCTCAAATGCGCAAAGAAGAATGGGGCACCATGTTAAGATAATTTTGTATCAAGTATGCTAAAAAGCTAAGTAACCAGTGGTACACACCTAAGTTTCTAGTACATGGTACAATTCGTCATCAGGACCCCCGGTTTACGTCATTTTTCGTTCAAGAATGCTGTTCAAGTGCCATTACCGAACGAATTCATTCCCATAAGGAATAATGTAAATTAGATTAGTCCTTTTAGACCCCCAAAAATACACTTACAAAAGCATTTACAAAAAATAAACTTACATAAAAGGGCGAGTTTGGAGACCATCGTAAACCGGGGGTCCACTGTAATTTGTTCTGGAAGGCTGTTCGAGTGCTGTTACCGAACAAATTTGTTCCCATAAGGAATAATGTAAATTAGATTAGTCCGTTTCAGACCCTCAAAAATACACTTACAAAAGCACTTACAATAATACACTTACATAATTGTTCGAGTTGGGAGCTGTACGAAACTCAGGGTACCACTTTATATTTCAGTTTATGTCGGAAAGTATACTTGACTGGTAAATTCCCCATATGGGCTAGACTTAGTAGCTCTTATTTCTAGAATTATCAACATTTACCTTCTCATTAAGTGCATTTTTCTTGTCCGGTCTGTTAAATGTAATGGTTCGAACTCCATGCTGACGGGTGATAATGAGATGCTCATACTTGGAGCTGTCTACAAATTTAGTGTCAGATCCAGCACTCCCAGGGAACTGAATGTTTGAAGACATGTTTCGAATGCTCCTCACAGTCAGTCTTGCAGGGTGTTCCATGACCTTAAATGTTTGAGTCCATGGCAAATTTCTTGAGAACATTCCAAAAGATCTTATCCCAGCACACCTGCACACAAAAGAATCCATGTTATATTACTCAGCAAATGGATATTATTGAATTTAAAATGCTTGCGTGCTTACCACAAAAATTTGATCTTAGTTATAAATCACTGAGGCCTTCAATATAACTATCCTCTGTGAACTGCGAATAAAATGTATTCACAAGAGGGAAGAGTAGGTATAATTCCACCAATAATTTCTTTCTTCAAATCAAAGAGATATTAAAAGCTATTACTTTATGGTTCATGAAAACCTCTACAGAAAGAACTACAACTCGAACAATTATGTAAGTGTATTTTTGTAAGTGCTTTTGTAAGTGTATTTTTGGGGGTCTGAAACGGATTAATCTAATTTACATTATTCCTTATGGGAACAAATTCATTCGGTATTGGCACTCGAACAGCCTTCTGGAACGAATTAAGCTCGTAACCCGAGGTACCACTGTATTTCATCCTTCAAAACTTTATAATACGGAGGGGAAATTCTGAAAATGCCATTCACAGCATATACTGATAATTCTAATACGTACAGCCACTCCTCACTTAACCCTTTGGGGGTCGACAGGCCTTCTCGGAAACCTGTTCCTGGGGTCGAAAATTTTTTGGAAAAAAAAAAAAAAAAAAATTTCTTATGAAATTATAGACAATCTTTTTCCGATCATAACGCCACCAAAATTATGAAATTTGATCGAAAACTAACGGAATTATGCTTTCGCGAAGTTAGCGGAATCGATGACATTTACGCATCGGCGATTTCGCCCACTTTGAGCCCTATTTTCGGCACATTCCAATGTTTCAGTCTACTAAAATTATAGCTATTTCGTTAGAACTCCATTTCTTCTATCGATTGAGTACAAGAAACCGCATATTTATCAATTTCAACTACCCAAATAGTGGTCAGAAAATGGCAATTTGGCCAATTTCACACAAATTTCAAACGATGCCAATTTCAAAATAGGGTCCAGAATAAACAAGGCAGACATTCCTGGCACTAAAATAACATCTTCTCTGTTCATTAGTCACGTCTCCAGGCCCCTCTTACATTACTTTTGCTTTTCATTTTGAATTTTTATTCTCACAAAAAATAGAAGATTTACTGTTATGTATACAACTGCATCATTGTAAAAATGGTATAAATAATATCAGAGCACTTGTGCATGAATATTAGACTCGCCAGTTGATGTGTATATTGGACGCATGGTGTGATTTGTTTACTCTTGAACATCGTCAAAAATCGAACATTTTCGCTCCTTTGAGCTAAATTTCATGGTACTTGTCATTGTCAAACCAATCAAAGTTATCTCTATGTCTGTAATATATCTTCCATTCTATCAAATGAGACCAAGAAAACGAGAGTACATCAATAAATACCATACGAAAATAGACTGCAAAGTCGCTGTTTTAAACAAAAAAAACGGTCAGAGTTTTTTTTATCTTATTATGCAGTGTGTTGTGCAGGATTTTTTTATACTGCACACATTGACCACACAGACCCATTCTTTCATATGTAGGGCTACCAGCCATTTCCCACTTAATTTGAGGCCGCTAGAATTTACCCGTACTAGTATGGCACCGACCCCTGCTCGTAAAACGTACTAGTACAGCACCGACCCCCAAAGGGTTAACGGCAGAGTTCCATTCCTAAGACCATGTCGGTAAACGAATTTGTTGCTAAGTAAGGAGCATACTACGTATAATGGCAGTGGGTTTGTGTCAACCATCTTTGATATTGTTTTAATGTCACCTTTGTGCCATTTATAACAATTTTAGTATATTTTTAAATGCTTATACAGTTAATTCGTTCCAGAAGGCTGCTCAAGTGCCGATACCAATGAATTTGTTCCCATAAGGAATAATGTAAAATTAGATTAGTATAATATTGTAAGTGCTTGTGGAAGTGTATTTTTGGGGGCCTGAAATAGACTAACCTACGTGACATTATTCCTTAAGGGAGTAAATTCGTTCGGTAATGGCACTTGAGCAGGCTTCTGGGATGAAGTTTTTTCGTTACTCGGCGGACCACTGTAGTACATTTGTTGTGTTTATTGGTGGTTTAGTGATTGTCACTGTGAAATAAGTCACCATGGGTCCAAAGAAGCTTCCTAGTGGCACCCCTGTGGTAAAGAGAGTGAGGAATACCATCGAACTGAAGAAAGAGATTGTAGAAAAATATGAGAGTGGCGTACATGTGAGTGAGTTTGCCAGGATGTACAACAAAAACCAATCTACTATCACCTCTATCCTGGCAATGAGAAAAGAAATCAAGGAAGCTAATGTTGCAAAAGGGGTTAATATGTTAACGAAAAATAGATCAAAAACAGTGGATGAGGTTGAGAAGTTGTTGGTGGTGTGGATCAATGAAAAACAGATAGCAGGTGATAGTATGTCCATGGCGATAATTTGTGAAAAGGCAAGGCAGTTGCACGCAGATCTTGTCAAGACAATGCCTGGAACCAGTGCTGATGTGAGTGATTTTAAAGCCAGCAGAGGCTGGTTTGAGAGGTTTAAGAAACGTAGTGGCATACACAGTGTTGTGAGGCATGGTGAGGCAGCCAGCTCAGACAAACGTGCAGCTGAAAAGTTTGTGAGTGAATTTAAGGGGTATGTAGAGACTGAAGAATTCCTCCCCCAACAAGTTTTTAATTGTGATGAAACAGGCCTCATTTGGAAGAAAATGCCAAAGGGGACCTTCATTACTCAGGAGGAAAAGGCACTGCCAGGACACAAGCCTATGAAAGACAGGCTAACTCTCATGATGTGTGCTAATGCCAGTGGTGATTTTAAAGTGAAGCCTTTACTGGTGTATCATGCAGAAAATCCCAGAGCCTTCAAGAAACACAATGTTAACAGGAATAATTTGTGTGTATTGGAAGGTTAACACTAAGGCATGGGTCAATAAGGACATTTTCGTGGAATGGTTGACTGGAGTGTTTGGCCCTAGTGTGAAGAAATACCTCCTGGAAAAGAAATTGCCACTCAAGTGCCTCCTGCTACTGGACAATGCTCCTACTCATCCTCACAACTTGAAAGACTATTTGTCTGACAACTTCAGTTTCATCACAGTGAAGTTCTTGCCTCCTAACACCACTCCTCTCATCCAACCCATGGTCCAGCAGGTCATTGCAAACTTCAAGAAACTGTACACCAAAGCAGTGTTTCAGAAGTGCTTTGATGTGACCTCAGACACTGCATTGACCCTAAGAGAGTTCTGGAAAGGTCACTTCAATATCGTCCATTGTGCATAGGCCTTATAGGTAAGGCTTGGGAGGGAGTGACTTCCAGGACTTTGAACTCTGCTTGGAGACCACTGTGGCCGGATTGTGTTGAAAAGAGGGATTTTGAAGGATTTGAGGCTGACCCTGATGACCCTGTGCCTGTTGTGGACTCTATTGTGGAATTGGGGAACAGCCTGGGGTTGGAGTTAAATGGTGAGGATGTAGAAGAGTTGGTGGAGGAGCACAGGGTAGAGCTAACAACTGAAGAGCTGGAACAGCTGGAACTGGAACAGCATCAGACCAGAGTTGAGGCTATTGATTCACAGGAGGAGGAAGAGGGAGTGAAGGAGGGGCCTTCTTCAGTGCTTAACCCTTAAACTGTCCACACGTAGATATACGTTTGCTCGCGTACTGCTCCGAACGTAAATCTACGTTTTTTTTCAAATGCTTTTAACCTTGCCACGATAAGCCTGAGTTGCCTAGAGATTAGAGAATAGGTCTGTGCACTCAGTGTGTGCAGTATTACAAAATGTGGGAATGACAAACAAAATGCACTCTTCATTTTAAAGGAAAAGAACAATTGATTTTTTTCTCAAAATACTCGGTCAGCTACGCGAGTGAACGTATATCTACGTGTGGACAGTTTAAGGGTTAAGGACATGTGTACAAAGTGGAATGAGTTGCAGACATTTGTTGAAAAACACCACCCTGAGCAAGCTGAAATGAGCCATCTGCGAAACCAGTTCAGTGACAGAGCCATGTTGCACTTCAGGAAAATGTTAAAGAGGTGCCAGAAACAGAGGACTCTGAACAGTTATTTTCTGCGACAGGGTTCTAGTGACTCTCAAGCTGGTCCTAGTGGCATTAAAAGACCAAGAAGGGAAGTAACCCCAGAGAGGGACTTGTTACCTGAAGTCCTTTTGGAGGGGGATTCCCCTTCCAAACACTCACACCCTCCCCCTGTCCTACTCCCTATCTTCCAGATGCCAGCAACTCTCTTCAATAAAGGTAAGTAAATGTTATTTTAAATGTTTAATTATAAATTGAATATTATTCTACTTTATATATAGTATTTATAATTGTTTTGTGAATGTAAAAGTATAGTTAATCTTTACAAAATTAATTTTTTTTTTAATATTTTTGGATGTCTGGAACGGATTAATTGTATTTACATTATGTATTTCTTATGGGAAATAAGGTTTCGAGTTTCAAATTTTTTGTGTTGAGGTCTAGCTCCTGGAACGGATTAAGACCGATAGTCGAGGGACCACTGTATTATTGTATGTGTATTTTTGGGGGTCTGAAATGGACAAATTCAATTTACGTTATTCCTTATGGAAACAAATTTGTTCGGAAAAGGCCTTCTGGAACGAATTATGTCCGAAACTCGGGGTACAACTGTATGTCATTATATACAGTGGACCCCCGGAGTTCATGATTAAACCGTTCCAGAGGGCCCAGCGAACACGGAATATCACGAACTCCGAATCTATTTTCCCCAGAAGAAATAATGGAAATAAAATTAATCCGTTCCAGACACCCAAAAGTATTAAAATAAATTCATTTTGTACAACAAATATACAGTGGACCCCCGAGTAACGTAAAAACTTCATTCCAGAAGCCTGCTCAAGTGCCATTACCAACGAATTTACTCCCTTAAGGAATAATGTCACATATGTTAGTCTATTTCAGACCCCCAAAAATACACTTCCACAAGCACTTACAATATTATACTTACATAATTGTACGATTTCCGGGGTGTTCGTTACTCGGGGGTCCACTGTACATTAAATTACACAGAAAACAATGAGAAATAAAAATTAAATTGTACAATAACATGTCACTTACCTTTATTGAAGAGTTGTTGATGTGTGGAAGATGGGAGGAAGGGGGAGGAAGGGGGAGGAAGGAGCAGTATGCTAGTGTTTGGAAGAGGAATCCCCTTCCATTAACACTTCAGGTACCAAGTCCTTGCTTTCCTGCTACACTCCCTGCATCCCTGCTACACTCCCTGCATCCCTGCTACACTCCCTGCATCCCTGCTACACTCCCTGCATCCCTGCTACACTCCCTGCATCCCTGCTACACTCCCTGCATCTCTGCTACACTCACTGTATGCCTGCTACACTCCCTGCATCCCTGCTACACTCCCTGCATCCCTGCTACACTCCCTGCATCCATGCTACACTCCTGGCATCCCTGCTACACTCCCTGCATGCCTGCTACACTCCCTGCATCCCTGCTACACCCCCTGCATCCCTGCTACACTCCCTGCATCCCTGCTACACTCCCTGCATCCCTGCTACACTCCCTGCATCCCTGCTACACTCCCTGCATCCCTGCTACACTCCCTGCATCCCTGCTACACTCCCTGCATCCCTGCTACACTCCTTGCATCCCTGCTACACTCCCTGCATCCCTGCTACACTCCTTGCATCCCTGCTACAATCCCTGCATCCCTGCTACACTTCCTGCATGCTTGCTACACTCCCTGCATCCCTGCTACGCTCCCTGCATCCCTGCTACGCTCCCTGCATCCCTGTTACACTCCCTGCATCCCTGCTACACTCCTTGCATCCCTGCTACACACCTTGCATCCCTGCTACACTCCCTGCATCCCTGCTACACTCCTTGCATCCCTGCTACACTCCCTGCATCCCTGATACACTTGTGTTGTGGGGTTCTTTGCATAGATTGGGTAAGATAATAAAGACGAGCTTGGTGTGGTAGCGTATATTGGAGTCGATAAATGTATGGGGAGCCTCAGAGTCGTAGGCCTATGTATGTCTCCACTGCCTGTCAGGATGGTACTGCCCAGCCTGTCCGCACGGGCACTTGGGCATTCAAAAGGGAGGCCCTTGATTGGCTAACGAATGATCACATGGGCAGGGGATGGTGATCACGTGGACAGCTATGGTAATAACCGTTAGAAGCACGAACCGTTCTGTCACTGAGCCTACAGTGACAGCTCGGTCATGTTACGTATGACGTCTCGACATACTTCTATACAAACTAATGACGACAGGCGTACAACTCTGAGCTGATTCTATACAATGTCAAAGTACACAACAGTTGAACATTATACTTCACAGGGGATATTATTGTGACGGAAAACAATCTACATTACTATATGATATATCATGATACATAGGAATTAATTAAATGAGCTCATTTCTAGAAAGTCATGATAAAAGAGATTTATCTATACAGGTTATATTACCTGGAGTTTACCTGGAGAGAATTCCAGGGGTCAACGCCCCTGCGGCCCGGTCTGTGACCAGGCCTCATGTTGAACCAGAGCCTGATCAACCAGGCTGTTACTGCTGGCCGCACGCAGTCCAACGTACGAACCACAGCCTGGCTGGTCAGGTACCGACTTTAGGTGCCTGTCCAGTGCCTGCTTGAAGACAGCCAGGGGTTTGTTGGTAATCCCCCTGATGTATGCTGGGAGGCAGTTGAACAATCTTGGGCCCCTGGTTCCCTGACACTTATTGTGTTGTCCCTCAACGTGCTAGTGTCACCCCTGCTTTTCATTGGGGGGATGTTACATCGCCTGCTGAGTCTTTTGCTTTCGTAGGGAGTGATTCTCGTGTGCAAGTTTGGTACTAATCCCTCAAGAATTTTCCACGTGTATATAATAATGTATCTCTCCCGCCTGCGTTCTTGAGAGTACAGGTTTAGGAACTTCCAGCGTTCCCAGTAATTAAGGTGATTTATCGCAGTTATGCGTGCCATGAAGGTTCTCTGCACATTTTCAAGGTCAGCAATTTCACCCGCCTTGAAAGGTGCAGTTAGTGTGCAGCAATATTCCAGCCTAGATAGAACAAGCGATCTGTAAAGTGTTAACATGGGCTTGGCATCCCTGGTTTTGAAAGTTCTCATTATCCATCCTGTCATTTTTCTAGCAGATGTGATTGCTACGGTGTTATGGTCCTTGAAGGTGAGATCCTCTGACATGATCACTCCCAGGTCTTTGACATTAGTTTTTCGCTCTATTGTGTGGTTGGAATTTGTTTTGTACTCCGATGAGATTTTAATTTTCTCACGATTTCCGTATCTGAGTAATTGAAATTTCTCATCATTGAACTTCATATTGTCTTCTGCAGCCCATTTAAAGATTTGGTTTATGTCTGCTTGGAGTCTTGCAGTGTCTTCAACGGTGGACACTGTCATACAGATTTGGGTGTCATCTGCAAAGGAAGACACGGCACTGTGGCTTATATCCCTGTCAATGTCCGATATGAGGATGAGGAACAGGATGGGAGCGAGTACTGTGCCTTGTGGAACAGAGCTTTTCACAGTAGCTGCCTCCAACTTTACTCTGTTGACTACTACTCTTTGTGTTCTACTTGTTAGGAAATTATAGATCCATCAACCAACTTTTCCTGTTATTCCTTTATCACGCATTTTGTGTGCTATTACACCATGGTCACACTTGTCAAAGGCTTTTGCAAAGTCTGTGTATATAACATCTGCATTCTGTTTGTCTTCTAGAGCATCCAGGACCTTGTCGTAGTGGTCCAGTAGTTGGGACAGACAGGAGCAACCTGCTCCAAATCCATGCTGCCCTGGGTTGTGCAATTGATGGGTATCAAGATGAGTGGCGATCTTGCTTCTTAGAACCCTTTCAAAAATTTTTATGATATGGGACGTTAGTACTATTGGTCTGTAGTTCTTTGCTATTGCTTTACTGCCCCCTTTGTGGAGTGGGGCTATGTCTGTTGTTTTTAGTAACTGCAGGACGACCCCAGTGTCCATGCTCCCTCTCCATAGAATGTTAAAAGCACATGATAGGGGCTTCTTGCAGTTCTTGATGAACACGGAGTTCCATGAGTCTGGGCCTGGAGCGGAGTGCATGGGCATGGCATTTATTGCCTTTTAGAAGTCATTTGGCGTCAGGGTGATGTCAGATAGGCATGCGTCTGTCAAGTTCTGTGGCACTCTCATAAAAAATTCATTTAGGTCTTCGATTTTCAGTCTGGTTAGCGGCTCGCTAAAAACTGAATCATACTAGGACTTAAGTAACTCACTCAGTTCCTTGCTGTCATCTGTGTAGGACCCATCCCGTTTAAGTAGGGGCCCAATACTGGTTGTTGTTCTCGACTTTGATTTTGCATAAGAAAAGAAATACTTTGGGTTTCTTTCAATTTCATTTATGGCTTTTAGTTCTTCCCGCGTTTCTTGATTACTGTAAGATTCCTTTAGTTTTAATTTGATGTTTGCTATTTCTCTGACTAGTGTCTCCCTACGTATTTCAGATATATTGGCCTCTTGTAGCCGCTCCGTTATTCTTTGCCTTTGCCTGTATAGGGAGCGCCTCTCTCTTTCTAGTTTGCATCTTCTCCTTTTCCTTAAGGGAATTTGCCTTGAGCAAACCTCAAGTGCCACAGAGTTAATTTGTTCTAGACATAGGTTAGGATCCGTGATGCTTAGGCTATCTTCCCATTGTATATCATTTAGGACTTGGTTTACTTGGTCCCACCTTATGTTTTTGCTATTGAAGTTGAATTTGGAGAAGGCTCCCTCGCGGCTGATCACATTTTGTTGATCTGGGGCTCCCCGCATGCATGTCTGGACATCTATTATGTTGTGATCTGAGTACAGTGGACCCCCGCTATTCAAACTTAATCCGTTCCAGGAGCTAGTTCTCAATGCGAAATGTTCGAGTGGCGATTTAATTTTTCCCATAAGAAATAATGGAAATAGTACAATTAATCCGTTCCTGCTCTCAGGAGGCATGACAAAATAGTACTTCACTGTGAAGCTATTATCAACTCGACAGCTTATTTATCTATCACAATTCATCTAATATGACATAATAAACAATATAAATAACATAAAAACCTGATATACACTCTAGAATGAATAAAATATGTATGTCATTACGAATGTGGTGGCTGGGAAGGATGGTGGTGGCGGGCATTCTCGCTACAGCTGTGAAAACATCTTCTCATTCTTTCCTCCTTCAGACGTGTTAGTATAAGAGAAAACGGAGTTTGTAATGCTATCTGCATTAGATCACTTCCAGTCAGCTTCAAGGAATGAACAGAAATCATACATGTCAGGCTGGTTACAGCAACAACAACTGGTTTGTTTACAAAACTCCCGAACGTTCATTTAATCTTGTTTACTCACCACTGCCTCTACCACCACTGCCTCAACCACTGCCTCTACTACCACTGCCTCTACCACCACTGCCTCTACCACCACTGCCTCTACCACCACTGCCTCTACCACCACTGCCTCAACCACCACTTCCTCTCTCCACTGCCTCTCACCACTGCCTCTCACCACTGCCTTTACCACCACTGCCTCTACCACCACTGCCTCTCTCCACTGCCTCTACCACCACTGCCTCTCACCACTGCCTCTACCACCACTGCCTCTCACCACTGCCTCTACCACCACTGCCTCAACCACCACTGCCTCAACCACCACTGCCTCTCTCCACTGCCTCTACCTCCACTGCCTCTACCACCACTGCCTCAACCACCACTGCCTCTCACCACCACTGCCTCTCACCACTGCCTCTCTCCACTGCCTCTACCACCACTGCCTCTCACCACTGCCTCTACCACCACTGCCTCTCACCACTGCCTCAACCACTGCCTCTACCACCACTGCCTCTACCACCACTCCCTCTACCACCACTGCCTCTCACCACTGCCTCTACCACCACTGCCTCTACCATCACTGCCTCTACTACCACTGCCTCTACTACCACTGCCTCTACCGCCACTGCCTCTCACCACTGCCTCAACCACCACTGCCTCAACCACCACTGCCTCAACCACCACTGCCTCTCACTTTTGCCTCACACCACTGCCTCACACTTAACCCTTTGACTGTTTCGGTCGTATATATACGTCTTACGAGCCAGTGTTTCGGACGTATATATACTCACAAATTCTAGCGGCTTCAAATCAAACGGGAGAAGGCTGGTAGGCCCACATATGAGAGAATGGGTCCGTATGGTCAGTGTGCACAGTATAAAAAAAATCCTGCAGCAAGCAGTGCATAATGAGAAAAAAAAACTCCGACCGTGTTTTTGGATTAAAACGAAGACTTTGAGGTGTATTTTAGTATAGTATTTATGGTTGTATTCTCTTTTTCGTGGTCTCATTTGACAGAATGGAAAACATGTTACAGGAATAGAGATGATTTTTATTAGTTTCATGATGAAAACGATCTTGAAATTGAGCTCAAAGTAGCGGAAATGTTCGATTTTTGCCAATGTTCAATAGTAAACAAATCACGCCACACGTCCAATACACATCAACTGGTGAGTCTAATATTCTTTCACAAGTGAACAGATATTAGTTATACCATTTTTACAATAATGCAATAGTCTGCATAACAATAAATTTTCTATTTTTGTGTGAATAAAAATCAAAATAGAAAGCAAGGGTAATGTAGAGAGGCCTAAAGACGTGACTAATGAACAGATAACATCTTATTTTAGTGCCAGGAATGTCTGCATTGTTTATTCTGGACCCTATTTTGAAATTGACATCTTTTATTTTGCATGAAATTGGCAAAATTGCCAATTTATGACCACTTTATTGGTAGTTGAAATCGGTAAATTGGAGATTTCTTGTACTCAATCGATAAAACAAATGGAGTACTAAAGAAATAGCTATGAGTTTGGTCGACTGTCCCAATGGAATTGGCCGAAATTAGGGCTCAAAGTCGGCGAAATCGCCGATGCATATATATCGCTGACATCGCTAACTTTGTGAGAGCGTAATTCCGTAAGTTTTCCATCAAATTTCATACTTTTGGTGTCATTACCATCGGGAAAAGATTCTCTATCATTTCATAAGAAAAAATAATTTTTTTTTTCCAAAATTTTCTGACATAGAATGACAGTTTCAGAATGGGGCCTCCGACAGTTAAAGGGTTAATGAACAAACTCCAAACAATTATAATTAAGTGTGAAATGTCTGGATGAGCATGCAGGGTATTGTTCTCTCGAGTGTAAACAACGCGGGACTGGCTCTCCAAGCGCTTGGGCGGACAGGTGATGGACGCACTTGTTCAAATCGTGATATTTTGTTTGCATGGCGATATCAATTTTCTTGTTCTAATGATGATACGTTCTATTGCCGAGCCGTTCGAATAGCGGGGGTCCACTGTATATTGTTTTTGATATGATGACATTTCGTATCAGATCATCTTTGTTGGTGAAGATGAGGTCCAGTGTATTCTCTAATCTTGTGGGCTCTACTATTTGCTGGTTTAAGGTGAATTTGGGGCAGAGATTTAAAAGTTCATGTGTGTGTGAGTTTTCATCTGAGCTGCCTCCTGGTGTTATCTCTGCTACCACATTGTTTGTGATGTTCCTCCATTTTATGTGCCTTAGGTTGAAATCCCCCAGGAGCAAGATGTTTTGGGCAAGAGCTGGAAGATTTTCCAGACAGTGGTCAATTTTCAGAAGCTGTTCCTGGAATTGTTGGGACGTTGCATCCGGGGGCTTGTATACAACCACCATGACCAGGTTTTGATTCTCGATCTTTATTGCTAATACTTCAACTACATCATTTGAGGCATTTAGTAGTTCTGAACATATAAGTGACTCTGTGATATACAGGCCAACCCCACCTTTTTGCCTGTTCACTCTGTCACACCTGTGTAGGTTGTAGCCCGGGATCCATATTTCATTGTCCAAGTGATCTCTTATGAGGGTCTCTGTGAAAGCCGCAAACATAGCATTTGACTCTGTAAGCAGTCCACGAATGTAAGGTATCTTGTTGTTTGTTGCTTGCTTTAGACCCTGTATATTTGCAAAGATGAATGTCGTTGGATTGGTGGTATGGGGGAGAGGGTTTTTTTCCTTGGCACTAATATATACATTTAACCCAAACTCTGCTAGGGTGAGATTGATATAGGCTGTATGATTATCATCTCTGGGTGGATCAAACTCTGTTACAATAGGTAACTCACTTTCTGATTGACGGGGGTCTACACTGGTATCCACAAATGATACTTGAGGATTTCTCAACACTTGTCGTGTACGTAGGGAATAATGACATTCAGGTTGATCTGACTGATCATTAGAGGTAGAGGGTACAGCAACAGGAGAATTATCAGATTCTCTCTCGTTTATCTGATTTTCAGGGTTATCAGGGACTTCGTCATCATCGCATACTAATTTCCTATGATCTAAATGCGATTCTTTAAACTGACCCGTACTAATTTCTCTAACTTTATACTTATTGCCGTTAATATGTTCGACTACTCTATAAGGACCGACAAACTTTTGGTCATGTTTTGGCATTGCTGAAGTTTTGTTAAAATTAAACAACATGACTCTGGAACCTACTTGAACTTTAGTCAGTTTGGCTTAAGTGTTGGATACTCTAGTAAATTCTGCTGTTGACATATGAAGTGTTTCACAAATTCGTCTGAAAACACTCTGAGCTTGACTGGTACGAACTGCTACGAAATCATCAGGATTGTAAGTCGGTTTCGGATTAGAATATAACAGCTCATAAGGCAAATGCTTATCGACACCGTACAATGCATAATGAGGGGTATCACCTATAGAAGCGTTAAAAGCAGAATTTATGGCACATTGAACATCAGGAATGACTTCATCCCAGGTTACACTATTGGGATTGATGGTAGTTCTCAAGACGTCAAGGACTTTCTTATTCGTTCTTTCTGCTAACCCATTACTGGCAGGATGATGCGGAACAATGGTTGATTTTGTAATCTTATACAAAGAACACAAGTTTTCTAGGATCTCATTACAAAATTCACCTCCATTATCTGTTATGAGGGACTTAGGAGTGGTATGTCTGCAGATTATACGTTCCTTGAACGCTTTTGCTACTGTTTCGGCAGTCTTATATGCAATAGGCACTAACTCACAATATCTGGTAAAATGATCAACCATCACACACAGATGTTTGTTTCCACTGAGGGAACACTGGAAATTGGTCATCAGATCTAGTGCTACTCTTTCCCATGGCTCACTAGTAGTAGGAAAGATTTGGATTGGATTAGGACCAGTAACATTACCCTTATGTTTCATACAGACACTACATTTCTTAACATACTCA
>WNWK01042982.1:0-15719 GCA_009830355.1 Cherax destructor | reverse complement strand
AGAAAAAATATACCTATGATGTTTCTAAAAAGAAAATAAAAAAATTTTTTGTTTTTTTTTTCCCCAAAATAAATTTAAATTGCAGTAGAAATTTTTTTAAAAAGTGTAAAAAAGATTTTGGGGCCTAAAGGGAAATTAAATTTTGCAAAAAAAACCCCAAAGCACTTTTTTAAAAAGTTTTTTAAATTGTTTAAATTTTTTTTTTTTAAAAAATTTTAATGAAATATTCTAAAAAAATATTTTTTTTAAAATTTTTTTGGGGTTTTTTAAAAAAAATGAAAAAAAATTAATAAATAAAAAAAATTTGCTATAAAACTTGTTTTTTTTGCTTTTTTTGAAAAAAGGGATTTTCAAGGTTTTTTTTGAAAATTTTTTTTTAGATAAAAAAAAACCTATAAGTAAGCTTAAAAAGAAAATCAAAAAAATTTTGTTTTTTTTTTCCCAAAAAATTTTTTAATTGCAGAAAATTTTTTTAAAAAAGTGTAAAAATTAAAATTTTTTAGCTAAAAAATGATTTTTGCCAAAAAAGAAAAAAACCCCCTTTAAAAACGTCGAAAATGCAAAAAAATACGTTTTTTAGCACTTTTTTCTGGGGTTTTTAATGTTTCATTTTTTTTTTCGAAAATAATATGAAATATTCTATAAAAATATTGATTTTTTTAATTTTTTTTTTAATTATTTTTTTTAAAAAAATATGAAAAAAATTTTAATAAATATTCAAAATGTTTTAAAAAAACTTATTTTATTTTTTTACTTTTTAAAAACATTTTCAAGGATTTTTAAAAAAATTTTTTTTAAAGATAAAATATCCCTATGAGAAAATTTTCCAAAAAAAAAAAATTTAAAAAATTTTGCTTATTTTTTCCCAAAAAATTTAAATTGCAGTAGAAATTTTTTTAAAAAGGGGTTTTTAAAAAATCTAAGTTTTGGGGGGAAAAAAGGGTTTTTCCAAGAAAACCAAAAAAACCCCGCCTAAAAAAATATGCAATAAAATACTTTTTTAGCTTTTTTTTCTGAGTTTTTAATGTTTCATGTTTTTTTTCAAAAATAAATAAATATTCTAAAAAAAATTTTTTTTATAGTTTTTTAATGGGTTTTTTTAAAAATTTTTTAAATAAAAAATAAATAAAAAAAAATGTAAAAACTTGTTTTTATTGCTTTTTTTAAGTTTTAAAAATTTTCGGTTTTTTAAAAAAATTTTTTTTAGATAAAATAAAACATATAAGTTTCCCAAAAAGAAAATCATTTTTGCTTACTTTTCCCATAAAAATTGCGTAAAAAATTTATTTAAAATTTAAAAACCCAAATTTTTAAAAAATGAGTTTTCCAAAAAAACCCCAAAAAAAACCGTTAAAAAACGCAAAATGCAAAAAAATCGTTTTAGCACATTTTTCGTTTTTTTTAATGTTTCATGTATTTTTCAAAAAAAAATTTGAAATATTCTAAAAAATTTATTTTTATAGTTTTTTTAATGGGTTTTTTAAAAATATTTTAAAAAAATTAATAAATATTAAAAAATGTAAAAAATTTGTTTTTATTGCTTTTTTGGATTTAAGGCATTTTAAAGTTTTTGGGAAAAAATTTTTTTTTGAAAAAAATATACATATGGTAAGCTTCCTAAAAAAAAATTAAAAAATTTTGCTTTTTTCCCATAAATTTCAATTGGTGAAATTTATTTAAAAGGGAAAATCGTTTTTTTAGAAAAAAAAAGGTTTTGCCAGAAAACCTAAAACCCGTTTTTAACCCCCGGAAATATGCAATAAAATCGTTTTAGCTTTTTTTCTGAGCTTTTAATGTTTCATGTTTTTTTTCAAAAAAAATTTAAAATATTCTATAAAAATTTATTTTTATAGTTTTTTAAGGGTTTTTTTTTAAAAAAATATTTTAAAAAAATTAATAAATTTTAAAAAAATGCTAAAAAGATTTTATTTTTTTTTTGATTTTTTAAATTTTTAAAGGATTTTCTAAAAAATTTTTTTTTAATAAAAAAACCCTATAAGTTTTTTCCCAAAAAAAAATCAAAAAATTTTTGCTTTTTTTCCCATAAATTTCAATTGCGGTAAAATTTATTTAAAAGAAAAAAAAATTTTAAAATTTTTTGGAAAAAAAATGATTTTTCCCCAAAAAGCATAAAACCCGTCTAAAACGTAAATATCCCAAAAAATCGTTTTTGCACATTTTTCGGGGTTTTTTAATGTTTCTTTTTTTTTGAAAAAAATTTAAAATTATTTAAAAATATTGTTTTTTAAAAATTTTTTTTATTGGGTTTTTTTAAAAAAAAAATTAAAAAATTTAAAAATATTAAAAAATCTATAAAACTTGATTTTATTGCTTTTTTTAGATTTAAGGCATTTTAAAGGGGTTTTTTCCCTGAAAAATTTTTTTTTAGATAAAATATCCCTATGGTAAGTTCTAAAAGAAAATCAAAAAATTTTTGCTTACTTTTCCCATAAATTTCAATTGCAGTAGAAATTTTTTAAAATTTTGGGGAAAACAAGTTTTTCCCAAAAAAAAAAAGTTTGTAAAAGAAAAAATCAAGCCCTTTTTTCTTTTTTTTTAAATTGTTTCATGTTTTTTTTCAAAATAATATGAAATATTCTATAAAAATATTGTTTTTTATAGATTTTTAATGGGATTTTTTAAAAATATGTAAATAATTAATAAATATTCAAAAATGCTATAAAACTTTATTTTATTGCATTTTTTTACGATTTAAGTCATTTTCAAGTATTTTCTGAAAAACTATTTTTTTAGATAAAATATACCTATGAGTAAGCTTCTCAAAAGAAAATCATAAAATTTTGCTTACTTTTCCCATAAATTTCAATTGCAGTAGAAATTCTATTTAAAAGTGTGAAAATCTAAGTATTTTAGCTAAAAAATGAGTTTTGCCAGAAAAGCATCAAACCGCTCTAAAACGTCGAAATATGCCATAAAATGCGATTTTAGCACATTTTTCTGAGCTTTTTAATGTTTCATGTATTTTTCGAAAATAATATGAAATATTCTATAAAAATATTGATTTTTATAGATTTTTATTGGAATTTTTTAAAAATATGTAAATAATTTATAAATATTCAAAAATGCTATAAAACGTTATTTTATTGCATTTTTTGACGATTTAAGGCATTTTCAAGGATTTTCTGAAAAACTATTTTTTTAGATAAAATATACCTATGAGTAAGCTTCTCAAAAGAAAATCATAAAATTTTGCTTACTTTTCCCATAAATTTCAATTGCAGTAGAAATTCTATTTAAAAGTGTGAAAATTTAAGTATTTTAGCTAAAATGTTTGCAGAAGCACTCAAACGCTCTAAAACGTCGAAATATGCAATAAAATACGATTTTAGCACATTTTCAGAGCTTTAATGTTTCATGTATTTTCGAAAATAATATGAAATATTCTTAAAATATTGATTTTATAGTTTTATGGGATTTTTAAAAATATGTAATTAATAAATATTAAAAATGCTATAAAACTTGATTTTATTGCATTTTTACATTTAAGGCATTTTCAAGGATTTTCTGAAAAACTATTTTTAGATAAAATATACCTAATAAGCTCTCAAAAGAAAATCATAAAATTTGCTTACTTTTCCCATAAATTTCAATTGCAGTAGAAATTTATTTAAAAGTGTGAAAAACGATTTTGCCAAAAGAAAAGCATCAAACCTCTAAACGTCAAATATGCAATAAATACGATTTGCACATTTTTCTGAGCTTTTATTGTTTCATGTATTTTCAAAATAATATGAAATATTCTATAAAAATATTGATTTTATAGATTTTAATGGATTTTTAAAAATATGTAAATAATTTATAAATATTTAAAATGCTATAAAACTTATTTTATTGCATTTTTGAGATTTAAGGCATTTCAAGGATTTTCTGAAAACTATTTTTAGATAAAATATACCTATGAGTAACTTCTCAAAGAAAATCATAAAATTTCTACTTTCCCATAAATTTCAATTGCAGTAGAAATTATATTTAAAAGTGTGAAAATTTAAGATTTTAGCTGAAAATGAGTTTTCAGAAAGCACTCAAACTTAAACGTCGAAATATGCAATAAAATACGATTTTAGCACATTTTCTGAGCTTTTAATGTTTCATGTTTCGAAAATAATATGAAATATTCTATAAATATTGATTTTATAGATTTTTAATGGGATTTTTAAAAATATGTAAATATTATAAATATTCAAAATGCTATAAACTTATTTTATTGCATTTTGACGATTTAAGGCATTTTCAAGGATTTTCTGAAAATATTTTTAGATAAAATATACCTATGAGTAAGCTTCTAAAGAAAATCATAAAATTTTGCTTACTTTTCCCATAAATTTCAATTGCAGAGAAATTATATTTAAAAGTGTGAAAATTAAGTATTTTAGCTGAAAATGAGTTTTCGAAAGCACTCAAACCGCTCTAAAACGTCGAAATATGCAATAAAATACGATTTTAGCAATTTTTCTGAGCTTTTAATGTTTCATGTATTTTCGAAAATAATATGAAATATTCTATAAAATATTGATTTTTATAGATTTTTAATGGGATTTTTAAAAATATGTAAATAATTAATAATATTCAAAATGCTATAAAACTTATTTTATTGCATTTTGACGATTAAGGCATTTTCAAGATTTTCTAAAATATTTTTAGATAAAATATACCTATAAGTAAGCTTCTAAAAGAAAATCATAAAATTTTGCTTACTTTTCCCATAAATTTCAATTGCGTAGAAATTCTATTTAAAAGTGTGAAAATCTAAGTATTTTAGCTGAAAAATGAGTTTGCAGAAAAGCACTCAAACCGCTCAAAACGTCGAAATATGCAATAAAATACGATTTTAGCACATTTTCTGAGCTTTTAATGTTTCATGTATTTTTCGAAATAATATGAATATTCTATAAAAATATTGATTTTATAGATTTTAATGGGATTTTTAAAAATATGTAAATAATTAATAAATATTTAAAAATGCTATAAAACTTAATTTTATTGCATTTTTGAGATTTAAGGCATTTTCAAGGATTTTGAAAAATTTTTTTTTTTAGATAAAATATACCTATAAGCAAGCTTCCAAAAGAAAATCATAAATTTTGCTTACTTTCCCATAAATTTCAATTGCAGTAGAAATTTATTTAAAAGTGTGAAAATTTAAGTATTTTAGCTGAAAAATGAGTTTTCGAAAAGCCTCAAACCTCTCTAAAACGTCGAAATATGCAATAAAATAGATTTAGCACATTTTTCTGAGCTTTTTAATGTTTCATGTATTTTCGAAAATAATATGAAATATTCTATAAAAACATTGATTTTTATAGATTTTTATTCGATTTTTAAAAATATGTAAATAGTTTATAAATATTCAAAATGCTATAAAACGTTATTTTATTGCATTTTTTGACGATTTAAGGAATTTTCAAGGATTTTCTGAAAAACTATTTTTTTAGATAAAATATACCTATGAGTAAGCTTCTCAAAAGAAAATCATAAAATTTTGCTTACTTTTCCCATAAATTTCAATTGCAGTAGAAATTATATTTAAAAGTGTGAAAATTTAAGTATTTTAGCTGAAAAATGAGTTTTTTCTAGAAAAGCACTCAAACCGCTCTAAAACGTCGAAATATGCAATAAAATACGATTTTAGCAAATTTTTCTGAGCTTTTTAATGTTTCATGTATATTTCGAAAATAATATGAAATATTCTATAAAAATATTGATTTTTATAGATTTTTAATGGGATTTTTTAAAAATATGTAAATAATTAATACATATTCAAAAATGCTATAAAACTTGATTTTATTGCATTTTTTGACGATTTAAGGCATTTTCAAGGATTTTCTGAAAAACTATTTTTTTAGATAAAATATACCTATGAGTAAGCTTCTCAAAGAAAATCATAAAATTTTGCTTACTTTTCCCATAAATTTCAATTGCAGTAGAAATTCTATTTAAAAGTGTGAAAAACGAGTTTTGCCAGAAAAGCACTCAAACCGCTCTAAAACGTCGAAATATGCAATAAAATACAATTTTAGCACATTTTTCTGAGCTTTTTAATGTTTCATGTATTTTTCGAAAATAATATGACATATTCTATAAAAATATTGATTTTTATAGATTTTAATGGGATTTTTTAAAAATATGTAAATAATTAATAAATATTCAAAATGCTATAAAACTTGTTTTTATTGCATTTTTGACGATTAAGGCATTTTCAAGGATTTTCTGAAAAATTATTTTTTAGATAAAATATACCTATAAGTAAGCTTCCTAAAGAAAATCATAAAATTTTGCTTACTTTTCCATAAATTTCAATTGCAGAAAGAAATTCTATTTAAAAGTGTGAAAATCTAAGTATTTTAGCTGAAAAATGAGTTTTGCCCGAAAAGCACTCAAACCGCTCCAAAACGTCGAAATATGCAATAAAATACGATTTTAGCACATTTTCTGAGCTTTTAATGTTTCATGTATTTTCGAAAATAATATGACATATTCTATAAAAATATTGATTTTTATAGTTTTTTAATGGGATTTTTTAAAAATATGTAAATAATTAATAAATATTCAAAAATGCTATAAAACTTGATTTTATTGCATTTTTGACGATTTAAGGCATTTTCAAGGATTTTCTGAAAAACTATTTTTTAGATAAAATATACCTATAAGTAAGTTTCCCTAAAAGAAAATCATAAAATTTGCTTACTTTTCCCATAAATTTCAATTGCAGTAGAAATTCTATTTAAAAGTGTGAAAATGTAAGTATTTTAGCTAAAAAATGAGTTTTGTCAGAAAAGCATCAAACCGCTCTAAAACGTCGAAATATGCCATAAAATGCGATTTTAGCACATTTTTCTGAGCTTTTTATTGTTTCATGTATTTTTCGAAAATAATATGAAATATTCTATAAAAATATTGATTTTTATAGATTTTAAATGGGATTTTTTAAAAATATGTATATAATTATTAAATATTAAAAATGCTATAAAACTTGATTTTATTGCATTTTTTGACGATTTAAGGCATTTTCAAGGATTTTCTGAAAAACTATTTTTTTAGATAAAATATACCTATGAGTAAGCTTCTCAAAAGAAAATCATAAAATTTTGCTTACTTTTCCCATAAATTTCAATTGCAGTAGAAATTTTATTTAAAAGTGTGAAAAACGAGTTTTGCCAGAAAAGCACTCAAACCGCTCTAAAACGTCGAAATATGCAATAAAATACGATTTTAGCACATTTTTCTGAGCTTTTTATTGTTTCATGTATTTTTTCCAAAATAATATGAAATATTCTATAAAAATATTGATTTTTATAGATTTTTAATTTGATTTTTTAAAAATATGTTAATAAATTATAAATATTCAAAAATGCTATAAAACTTGATTTTATTGCATTTTTGACGATATAAGGCATTTTCAAGGATTTTCTGAAAAACTATTTTTTTAGATAAAATATACCTATAAGTAAGCTTCCTAAAAGAAAATCATAAAATTTTGCTTACTTTTCCCATAAATTTCAATTGCAGTAGAAATTCTATTTAAAAGTGTGAAAATCTAAGTATTTTAGCTGAAAAATGAGTTTTGCCAGAAAAGCACTCAAAGAGCTCTAAAACGTCGAAATATGCAATAAAATACGATTTTAGCACATTTTTCTAGCTTTTTAATGTTTCATGTATATTTCGAAAATATGAAATATTCTATAAAATATTGATTTTTATAGATTTTTAATGGGATTTTTAAAAATATGTAAATAATTAATAAATATTAAAATGCTATAAACTTGATTTTATTGCATTTTTGACGACTTAAGGCATTTTCAAGGATTTTCTGAAAAATTATTTTTTAGATAAAATATACCTTCTCAAAAGAAAATCATAAAATTTTGCTTACTTTCCCATAAATTTCAATTGCAGTAGAAATTCTATTTAAAAGTGTGAAAATGTAAGTATTTTAGCTAAAAATGAGTTTTGTCAGAGAAGCATCAAAGCACATTTTTCTGAGCTTTTTTTAATGTTTCATGTATTTTTTCAAAATAATATGAATATTCTATAAAAATATTGATTTTTATAGATTTTTAATTGATTTTTAAAAATATGTAAATAATTATAAATATTCAAAATGCTATAAAACTTGATTTTATTGCATTTTTGACGATTAAGGCATTTTCAAGGATTTCTGAAAACTATTTTTAGATAAAATATCCTATAGTAAGCTTCCAAAAGAAAATCATAAAATTTTCTTACTTTTCCATAAATTTCAATTGCAGTAAAATTCTATTTAAAAGTGTGAAAATCTAAGTATTTTAGCTAAAAATGAGTTTTCAGAAAGCACTCAAAGTCAAAACGTCGAAATATGCAATAAATCGTTTTGCACATTTTCTAGCTTTAATGTTTCAGTATTTTCGAAAATATATGAAATATTCTATAAAAATATTGATTTTTATAGATTTTTAATGGGATTTTTAAAAATATGTAAATAATTAATAAATATTCAAAATGCTATAAAACTGATTTTATTGTTTTGACGATTAAGGCATTTTCAAGGATTTTCTGAAAAACTATTTTTAGATAAAATATACCTAAGTAACTTAAAAAGAAAATCATAAAATTTTCTTACTTTTCCCATAAATTTCAATTGCAGTAGAAATTCTATTTAAAAGTGTGAAAATGTAAGTATTTTAGCTAAAAATGAGTTTTGCCAGGAACATCAAACCGCTCTAAAACGTCGAAATATCTAAAATGCGATTTAGCACATTTTTCTAAGAAAATCATAAAATTTTGCTTACTTTTCCCATAAATTTCAATTGCAGTAGAAATTCTATTTAAAAGTGTGAAAATTAAGTATTTTAGCTAAAAATGAGTTTTGTCAGAAAAGCAAATCAAACCGTGCACATTTTCTAGCTTTTAATGTTTCATGTATTTTTCGAAAATAATATGAAATATTCTATAAAAATATTGATTTTATAGATTTTAATGGGATTTTTAAAAATATGTAAATAATAATAAATATTCAAAAATGCTATAAAACTTGATTTTATTGCATTTTACATTTAAGGCATTTTCAAGGATTTTCTGAAAAACTATTTTTTAGATAAAATATACCTATAAGTAACTTCTAAAGAAAATCATAAAATTTTGCTTACTTTTCCCATAAATTTCAATTGCAGTAGAAATTCTATTTAAAATGTGAAAATCTAAGTATTTTAGCTAAAAATGAGTTTTGCCAGAAAAGCACTCAAACCGCTCTAAAACGTCGAAATATGCAATAAAATACGATTTTAGCACATTTTCTGAGCTTTTTAATGTTTCATGTATTTTGAAAATAATATGAAATATTCTATAAAAATATTGATTTTTATAGATTTTTAATGGGATTTTTAAAAATATGTAAATAATTATAATATTAAAATGCTATAAAACTTGATTTTATTGCATTTTTGACATTTAAGGCATTTTCAAGATTTTCTGAAAAATTTTTTTAGATAAAATATACCTATAGTAAGCTTCTAAAAGAAAATCATAAAATTTTGCTACTTTTCCCATAAATTTCAATTGCAGTGAAATTCTATTTAAAAGTGTGAAAATCTAAGTATTTTAGCTAAAAATGAGTTTTGCAGAAAAGCATCAAACCGCTCTAAACGTCAAATATGCATAAAATCGATTTTAGCACATTTTTAGCTTTTAATGTTCATGTATTTTAATGTTTCATGTATTTTCGAAAATAATAGAAATATTCTAAAAATATTTTTTTATAGATTTTTAATGGGATTTTTAAAAATATGTAAAAAATTTTAATAAATTTAAAATGCTATAAAACTTGTTTTATTGCATTTTTTGATTTAAGGCATTTTCAAGATTTTCTGAAAACTATTTTTTTAGATAAAATATACCTATGAGTAACTTCCTAAAGAAAATCATAAAATTTTGCTTATTTTTTCCCATAAATTTCAATTGCAGTAGAAAATTTATTTAAAAGTGTGAAAATTTAAGTATTTTAGCTAAAAAATGAGTTTTCCAGAAAAGCACTCAAACCTCTAAAACGTCGAAATATGCAATAAAATACGATTTTAGCACATTTTCTGAGCTTTTTAATGTTTCATGTATTTTCGAAAATAATATGAAATATTCTATAAAAATATTGTTTTTTATAGATTTTTAATTTGGTTTTTTAAAAAATTAAATAAATAATAAATATTCAAAAATGCTATAAAACTTGATTTTATTGCATTTTTGACGATTTAAGGCATTTTCAAGGATTTTTAAAAAAATTATTTTTTAGATAAAATATACCTATAAGTAAGCTTCCAAAAAAGAAAATCATAAAATTTTGCTTTTTTCCCATAAATTTCAATTGCAGTAGAAATTCTATTTAAAAGTGTGAAAATCTAAGTATTTTAGCTGAAAAATGAGTTTTGCCAGAAAGCACTAAACCCGCTCTAAAACGTCGAAATATGCAATAAAATACGATTTTAGCACTTTTCTAGCTTTTTAATGTTTCATGTATTTTCGAAAATAATATGAAATATTCTATAAAAATGATTTTTAAAGTTTTTTAATAGGTTTTTAAAAATATGTAAATAATTAATAAATATTAAAATGCTATAAACTTAATTTTATTGCTTTTTTTGACGATTTAAGGCATTTTCAAGGATTTTCTGAAAAATTATTTTTAGAAAAAATATACCTATTTTTTTTTTTTTTTTTTTTTTTTTTTTTTTTTTTTTTTTTTTTTTTTTTTTTTTTTTTTTTTTTTTTTTTTTTTTTTTTTTTTTTTTTTTTTTTTTTTTTTTTTTTTTTTTTTTTTTTTTTTTTTTTTTTTTTTTTTTTTTAGCCCATTTTCGATTTTTAATTTTCATTTTTTTTTCGAAAATAATATGAAATATTCTAAAAAATTTTGATTTTTATAGTTTTATTGGTTTTTAAAAAATTTTTAATAATTTATAATATTAAAAAATTATAAAACGTTTTTTTTTGCATTTTGACGTTTAGGGCATTTTAAGTTTTTGAAAAATTTTTTTTTTAATAAAAAAACCTATAATAATTCCAAAAAAGAAAATCAAAAAATTTTTGCTTACTTTTCCATAAATTTAAATTCAGTAGAAATTTTTTTAAAAGTGTAAAAATTAAATTTTTGCTAAAAATGATTTTGAGAAAACACTCAAACCGCTCAAAAAAGGTCGAAATATGCAAAAAATACTTTTTACATTTTTTCTGGTTTTTTAATGTTTCATTTTTTCAAAATAATATAATATTCAAAAAATATTTTTTTTTATAGTTTTAAAGGGTTTTTAAAAATATGTAAATAATTAATAATTTCAAAATGCTATAAAACTTGATTTTATTGATTTTTGTTAAGGCATTTTAAAGGGTTTTCAAAAACTATTTTTTAGATAAATATCCTAGGAAAATTTAAAAAAAAATCATAAAATTTTGCTTACTTTTCCCAAAAATTTAATTGCAGTAGAAATTCTTTTAAAAGTGAAAAAAAGAGTTTTCCCAAAAAAGACTAAAAACCCTTAAAATCAAAATGAATAAAATCATTTTAGCACATTTTCTATTTTTAATGTTTCATGTTTTTTTCGAAAATAATATAAATATTCAAAAAAAATTTTTTTTATAGTTTTTTAATGGGATTTTTAAAAATATGTAAAAATTTAAATATTCAAAATTTAAAATTTTTTATTGCATTTTTTGATTTAAGGCTTTTAAATTTTCAAAAATTTTTTTTTTAGATTATCCTATAGTAATTTTAAAAGAAAATCAAAAAATTTTGCTTATTTTCCCAAAAATTTAAATTGGTAAAATTCTTTAAAAAGTGAAAAATTAAGTATTTTATAAAAATGAGTTTCCAAAAAAGCCTCAAACCCTCAAAACTAAATATGCAATAAAATGATTTTAGCACTTTTTTTGATTTTTTTAATGTTTCATTATTTTCAAAAAAATTTAAATATTCTAAAAAAAATTGATTTTATAGATTTTTAATGGGATTTTTAAAAATTGTAAATAATTAATAAATTAAAAAAATGCTATAAAAGTTTTATTGCTTTTTTAGATTAAGGCATTTTAAGATTTTCTAAAAAACTATTTTTTTAGAAAAAATATACCTATGAGTAACTTCCAAAAGAAAATCATAAAATTTTGCTTACTTTTCCCAAAAATTTTCAATTCAGTGAAATTTATTTAAAAGTTGAAAAACGATTTTTGCCAGAAAAGCATCAAACCGCTCTAAAACCTCGAAATATGCAATAAATCGATTTTAGCACATTTTTCTGAGTTTTTAATGTTTCATGTATTTTTGAAAATAATATGAAATATTCAAAAAAATATTTATTTTATAGATTTTTAATGGGATTTTTTTTAAGGCATTTTAAAAGTTTTCTAAAAAATTTTTTTTTAGATAAAATATACCTATAAAAAACCCTAAAAGAAAATCATAAAATTTTGCTTTTCCAAAAATTTCAATTGCGGGAAATTCTTTTAAAAAGGTAAAATGTAAGTATTTTAGCAAAAAAATGATTTTTGCCAGAAGCACTAAAACCCTCAAAAACGTCGAAATATGCAAAAAATTGATTTTAGCACATTTTCTGAGTTTTTTAATGTTTCTGTTTTTTTCGAAAATATTATGAAATATTCTATAAAAAAATTATTTTTATAGTTTTTTAAGGGGATTTTTAAAAATATGTAAAAAATTAAATAAATATTAAAAAATGCTATAAAACTTGATTTTTTGCTTTTTTTGACGATTTAAGGCTTTTTCAGATTTAGTGAAAAACCATTTTTAGATAAAATATACCTATGAGTAACTTCTAAAAAAGAAAATCATAAAATTTTCTTATTTTTAAAAATTTTCAATTGCAGTAGAAATTCTTTTTAAAAGGGGAAAATCAAATATTTTAGCAAAAAATGAGTTTTGAAAAACATCAAACCACTCAAAAACGTCGAAATATGCCAAAAATGCGATTTTGCACTTTTTTCTGAGTTTTTTAATTTTTTGTTTTTTTGAAAAAAATTTGAAATATTCTAAAAAAATATTGATTTTATAGATTTTTATTGGGTTTTTTTAAAAATATGTAAATTTTTTAAAAATTTTAAAAAAATGCTATAAAACGTTTTTTTTTCAGACGTTTTAAGGCATTTTCAAGGATTTTCTAAAAAACTTTTTTTTTAGAAAAAATATACCTATGAGAAGCTTCTAAAAAAAAATCATAAAATTTTGCTTCCCCATAAATTTCAATTGCGTAAAAATTATTTTTAAAAAGTGTGAAAATTTAAGATTGAAAAATGAGTTTTTCAGAAAAGCACTCAAACTCTCTAAAACGCAAATATGCAAAAAAATACGATTTTAGCACTTTTTTCAGTTTTTTAATGTTTCATGTATTTTAAAATATAAAATATTCTATAAAAATATTGTTTTTAATAGTTTTTTAAATTTGGGTTTTTTAAAAAAAAATTAAATAATATATACATATTCAAAAATGCTTAAAACTTGATTTTATTGCATTTTTGACGATTAAGGCATTTTAAAGGGTTTTCTGAAAATTATTTATTTAGATAAAATATACCTATAAGTAAGCTTCTAAAGAAAATCAAAAAATTTTGTTTTTTTTCCCCAAAAATTTCAATTGCAGAAAATTCTTTTAAAAGTGTGAAAATCTGTATTTTAGCTAAAAAATGAGTTTAAAAACCCTAAAACCCGCTAAAAAACGTCGAAATATGCAATAAAATCGTTTTTTAACTTTTTTCTGAGCTTTTAATGTTTCATGTTTTTTTGAAAAAAATATGAAATATTCATAAAAATATTGATTTTTATAGTTTTTTTATTGGGTTTTTTTAAAAATTTTAAATAATTTATAAATATTCAAAATGCTAAAAAACGTTATTTTATTGCTTTTTTTGACGTTTAAAAGGCTTTTTCAAGGATTTTCTAAAAATATTTTTAGATAAAATATACCTAATAAGCTTCTCAAAAGAAAATCAAAAAATTTTTGCTTACTTTTCCCATAAATTTCAATTCGTAGAAATTATTTTTAAAAAGTGTGAAAAACGAGTTTTCCCAAAAAAGCACTAAAACCCGCTCTAAAACACCCGAAATATGCAATAAAATGATTTTAGCACATTTTTCTGAGTTTTTAATGTTTCATGTTTTTTTCGAAAATAATTGAAATATTAAAAAAAAATATTTTTTTTTATAGTTTTTTAATGGGATTTTTTAAAAATATTAAATAATTAATAAATATTCAAAATGCTATAAAACTTGATTTTATTGCTTTTTTTCATTTAAGGCTTTTAAATATTTTCTAAAAAACTTTTTTTAGATAAAAAAACCTATGAGAAAACTTCCTAAAGAAAATCATAAAATTTTGCTTATTTTTTTCCCAAAAATTTTAATTGCAGTAGAAAATATTTAAAAGTGTGAAAATCTAAGTTTTTTAGCTAAAAAATGAGTTTTGCCAGAAAAGCCTAAAACCCTCAAAAACGTCGAAAATGCAAAAAATACGATTTAAAGCACTTTTTTCTGAGCTTTTAATGTTTCATGTATTTTCGAAAAAAATTGAAATATTCTATAAAAATATTGATTTTTATAGATTTTTAATAGGTTTTTTAAAAAATTTTTAAATAAATAAAAAATTTAAAAATGCTAAAAAACTTGATTTTATTCATTTTTGACGATATAAGGTTTTTCAAGGTTTTGTAAAAAAAATTTTTTTTAGAAAAAATATACATAGAAATTTCCCTAAAGAAAATCAAAAAATTTTGCTTATTTTTCCCCATAAATTTTCATAGTAGAAATTATATTTAAAAGTGTGAAAATCTAAGTATTTTATGAAAATGAGTTTTCCCGAAAATCCCTCAAACCCTCAAAAACGGAAATATGCAATAAAATACGTTTTTCCCTTTTTCTGAGTTTTTTAATGTTTCATGTATTTTAAAAAATAATATAATTTTTTATAAAAATATTGATTTTAATATATTTTTATTGGGATTTTTAAAAAAAATATGTAAATAATTTATAAATTTTAAAAAAATCTTAAAACTTGGTTTTATTGATTTTTGGTTTTAAGGATTTTCAAAGTTTCTAAAAAATTTTTTTTAGATAAAATATCCTATGAGTAAGCTTCTAAAAAGAAAATAAAAAAATTTTGCTTACTTTTCCCATAAATTTCAATTGCAGTAGAAATCCTTTTTAAAAAGTGTGAAAATCTGTTTTTTAGCTAAAAAATGAGTTTTGTCAGAAAACATCAAACCGAAATTTTTCAAAATTTTTTAATGTTTCATGTTTTTTTCGAAAATAAAAAATATTCTAAAAAAATATTGATTTTATAGATTTTGGGTTTTTTTAAAAATATGTAAATAAATAATAAATATTAAAAAATGTTTTAAAAACTTGTTTTTATTGCTTTTTTTCCGTTTTAAGGCATTTTCAAGGTTTTTCTAAAAAACTTTTTTTTAGATAAAATATCCCTATAAGTAAGAATAAAAAAGAAAATCAAAAAATTTTTGCTTACTTTTCCCATAAATTTCAATTGCAGTAAAAATTTTATTTAAAATTGTGAAAATCTAAGTATTTTAAAAAAAATGAGTTTTGAAAAAACACTAAAACCCCTCTAAAACTCGAAATATCAATAATATACGTTTTTAGCACTTTTTTCTGAGTTTTTTAATGTTTCATGTATTTTTCGAAAATTATAAATATTCTATAAAATTTTTTTTTGATTTTT
>WNWK01042981.1:10000-15719 GCA_009830355.1 Cherax destructor | reverse complement strand
CGAAAATGACTGAGGAAGAACGAAAATATGATGAAAATAATGAAAAATGCCGATAAGTTGACGTAGCATTTTCCTGAGAACAATTATCCCTTTATATAGTTCCAAAAAAAGTGTTTTTGATTTTTATCCGAGGCCCGTAAAAAGTTTTTTTCCAAACACAGTACTGCCCCATCCTAGTCCTAAATCTGACAGACAGAGATGTGTCAAGATACGTGTTTTCCCTTTTGCGGATGACCCCCGAATTGCCATGGCAGTGTCCCCCATCAAGACCCCGAAAGACCCGGGACATCAACCAAATTTTAAAATAGTTCACTAAAAAACAATATGAAGTTCAATGAAGAAAATTTCAATTACTCAGATAGGGAAAAACTTGAGGAAATTTAAAAACATCGGGGTATACAACAAATTCAACCAAACAATAGAGCAAAAAAGTAATGTGAAGGACCTGGGAGTGATAATGTCAAGAGGATCTCCCCTTTCCCAAAGACCGAAACAATGTATCTACCACACTGCTAGAAAAATAGGATGGATAATGAGAATCTTAAAAACTAGGCCCCAAGCCCATGATGATTCCCCCTCCTTCCCTCTCAGGCGGGAATACTGCTGTCACAACTCCCCCCAAGGCAGGCGAAATTGCTGACTTGGAAAGTGTAAAAGAACTTTCAGGCACACAAATACGATAACACCTAAATTTGGGAACAGTTGAATCCCTTAATTTGATTTCTGGGGAAAGTGGCGAGAGGATACACGAATTTTACATGGAAAATTGGGGTTAGTACCAAACTTTCACACAAAATCCTCCTTGAAAGCAAAACTGGGAGGAGATGCAACATTCCCCCAATGAAAAAAAGGGGGGGGACGAGACACAGAGACAAAAACAAGTGTCAGGGGCCCAAGACTGTTAACTTCCCCCCATACATAAGGGGGAAATTTCCAAAGACCCCTGAATGTCTTCAAAAAAGGGACTGGAAGGCACCCAAAGTCGGTACCTGACCAGCGGGGGGGGTTCGAACGTCAGTTTTGCGGCCAGCAGTAACAGCCTGGTGATCAGACCCTGATCCACCACGAGGCCCCTTTTTCCCGACCGAGCCGCGGGGGGTTGACCCCGTCCGAAGCGGACGATGGATAAAATGTTATGAGCGGGAGAGTTGACTGCGATTGACTGGAAATTCAGTTGGTAGACCGCATTTCGAATCCCATTCAATTTGTTTTATGTATGTGTGTGTGTGGGGGAAAAGAGAGAGAGAAGAGAGAGAGAGAGGGGAGAGAGAAAAAAAAAAAAAAAAAAAAAAAAAAAAAAAAAAAAAAAAAAAAAAAAAAAAAAAAAAAAAAAAAAAAAAAAAAAAAAAAAAAAAAAAAAAAAAAAAAAAAAAAAAAACTAAAGACACGCAACAGACACTTTGCAGAACGCTGCAGACATGGTGAAAATTGGACTGTCGGAATATATTAATGAGAGGAAAGGGGGCCAATTTTGAAGCTGTTTGGTTTCTTTGGGAGAAAAACAACCCAGGAAAATGTTCTCAACACTCTAAAAAATTAAAAATTAAAACCAAGATGAACACTGAATTCTGTTCAGTAAAGAATTTACAAAATACCCTGTTTTTTTAAAAGACACGCACATAGGCGCTCAAATTGCACAGAGATGGATCTTCGGGGACGAGACCTTCAAATATGCCCCTTTTTGCCTTTCAAACCATTATCCATTCCCTTAAATCTGATAACTTTTTATGCCATTATTGTGTCATCCTGGTTCTTCTAGCCTAATGTAGTTAGATTCACTTTTTTTAGTCTCTCCTCTGCTCATTCTGCTTAGCCCAGGAACTAGTCTCAGTGAAAATCCCTTTTTTCTCCACTTCCTGTGAGTTTCATCAGGTGTGGGTTCCACGCTGGTGCTGCATACTCAAGTAGGGGTATTAGTGCATCAGGGGGCCAAACGTTCCCCCTTTAACCCCTGATCCTTTTGGGATATCTACCAGAGGGATAAAAAACTGCCCCCTCTGTGGGGAAACTGGGCACTGGAGCTGTCCCACTGTAGGGTATCTGGGCACCAGAGGGCTGAAAGTTCCCCTCTGGGATATGGAAACACCAGGGGGCCGATAGTGGTTTCAACACGGGCAGATCGAGGCAGTGTATGATTAGTTTAATAGGATTTGTAAATTTTCGGGGGTAGTGGGCTGAGGGGGAGGAGGCGGGCCGCCCCCCATGTTAATGTCTGGCCTTGCCCCTCAGCCCGGGTGGATCCTCCTCCCTTTTTTTTTCACATTACTTTTTTTAAAAAGGAATATTATCTGCTGCTGCTTCTGCATCTTTTGGGGTTTTTTTTACCTTGTAAAATTTAGAAATTTCCCAAAGTAGATAAGAGTTGCACACCCCTGTTTATAGTTATGTTTTTACAAATGTACCTGGTGATGGTGGTATTTCAATCCCCCCCCGTACCGTGGTTTGTCTGCAATCGCATAAATTTCGTGAGTGGTAGTGGCGGCGGCGGGGGGCAGTGGTATCTCAGCCTGCTTGAGAGGCAGGTTGAGATACCAGGGTGGAACCCACCCTAGGGATGCGACTATGGCTGGGAGCACAGCACCCCCAGCATATGATTATAAATGAGACTGTCACATTTCAGGCAAATGGTCTGGGGGGGGCGGGACGTTGACGTAACAAGAGTGATGCTCTGACCCTGCCACGGAGCAAGGCTTTTTTTTTAAAGTTTTCAACCCCCGGACTCCCTTTTTGGTTTTATCCTGAGGCCCCCCCCAGCGTCCTGATTTTTTGGAAAAAAAAAATACATCTTTGTGTGTTACAGAAGAATAAAAGTCTCCGTACAAGGACCCCAGGAAAAAATCACAACTTTTTTGAGTTATCCTGGAATTTAACATGTACGATAAATTTTACTTATGTGTACTTGTGCCCGAATAAACTTACTGTTACTGGAAAATACCCAATTTAAACCCCCAATACTAGAAAGGGTCAAATTTATAATCCACTTAGTATCTGCCATTCAACACAGACGCTCCGGGGAACATTTTTTACACGTTTTAGTGAGCGCCCTCTGGGTTTAACATTTAAAATTGAAGCCCCACGTTAAGTCAGAAAAATAATTTGAACATCGTGTGGGCTGAAGATTTTTTTCTTTTCCCGTTTTTAGAGTCCTCCCCAAATTTAATTTTTATTAAAGGGTTCGAGGGTGTAAAATGGTTTCATGATTATGTGTTATCTTAGTGGGAAACCCGCGAAATAAGGCAGTGAGAGATTGCATTTTTAGGCAGTGAGTAATATGATAAAAGGATGGGGGGTGTGGTGGGGGGGAGGTCCTACTGCCCCCCAGGTAGTCTCTCCACTGATTGAATATTTGAGCGATGGTCTTGATACTTCGTGAATTATGAAGAGAGCGGATGAAGAAAAGAGAGAGGGGAGATGGAAATGATAAAAAAAGAACAGATGTGATGGGATAATGGAGGGACGAGAAAAGAAAGTAGAAGATACAAGGTAAAGTTTGTAGTATTTCACAAAATTATGTAGACTTGATGCAACAGAACGTGAAGATTTGGGGGGGGGGGGGGGGGGAGAGAGAGAGAGAGAGAGAGAGAGAGAGAGAGAGAGAGAAAATTTGAATGTTGCAACAGACAAGAAAAATTTTAAAACCCCTAACCGATCAAATGGAGGATTGAAACGTACATCTTCTTGGCAGCATATTCCCGCACAGGGAATGGATGCTTTTTTAAAATATATATATATATATATATATATATATATATATATATATATATATATATATATATATATATATATCAGTGCAGCAAAAAAGGCCTCCTCAGATAACCAAAGCGGGGCATCAAAGACAAAGACCCCTTAGGGAAAAACTTATCCTGTTTTTGACAAATCTCCCAACCTGACTTTTTTTCCAGGCGGGGGCAGATTAACTTTCCGGGTCTTTTTGACCCATGAAAAAAAAATAAACTGGGCCAGGGGAACACAGCACGTTAAAATCGAGAGATAAAAAAAGACGAAAAAAGGAAAAAAAGAAAACATGTAGAGTAATGACAGATAGCCCACCAAAATTTAAAAAATATTTTTACTTGCAGTTGGGGGATGGAAAAGAACCTAAGAACATGCACACAAGCTTTTGTGATGAACTTTCAGGTGTTTAGAAAGAAAACAATTGATGACCTTTAGGCAGCCAGAACAACACTGTTCCTGACGCCTGGGAGCACATGACAGTCTCTACCGTGGCCACGACTGGAAGACAAGTGTGAACCATACACTTTTTACCTTCACCACAACTCTCCCTCGGAGCTGACCCATTTTTATTCCTTTCCTCCTCTCCTGGGGCTGATCAATGAGATATTCAAGGGACCCCAATGGAAATAAGTTATTTTTTTGGGGTTATCCTAGGTAATTTACACCTGGTAAACATGTATGAAAATGTACTTATGTGCCTGATAAATATACTTATTTTTAAAAGGGAAATCAACAAGGATTTAAACAATGTTTAGTGGGCATTTGAGGCCACAAAATGGGGATTAAAGGGCTACAAATTTCAGTAAAAACCCCCGAAGCCAACGGGGGATAGGGCTTTAATCGACCTTTCAACCACATATAGGTGAGTACACGGATAAACAGTTCTCCCAAAACCGACTACCTAGGGATCCTAAAACAATAAAATAATGGAGGCCAAGGGTGCTGTCTTAATCCGAAAAGTCATTTCCAACCCCAAGAACCCCAAAATCCCCCCCCCTTCCCTAACCTCCAAGACCAAACCCATTTCCTCCTGTCTCCCCTAACCTCCAGCCCCCTTTCCCCCCCTCCTCCAAAATCCCCTTTCAGCAACACCACCCCCACCCCCTTAAGATCATGTCCCCCGTCCCAACCTTCCTTTCCTAAGCTCCTCTCCTTTGGGGGGTTATTTTGTATTATTCCTATTTTTTCCCTTTCGTCTTTTAAACCCTCTCGTACCCCAGCAGGGGGCCTGGCCGCGCATGCCGGGTGATAAAGACTGAAGGGGCATCATAAGATAATAGCGGGGAAGGAAAATTGGCTTGCCCCGGGGGTGTTATTAACGTGAATAAATGTAATGTAATGAGAGCGGGATTATAAACGCTGATGTTTATATAATGCGGATTTATGAAAGGGGGGGATTTATTTGTTGTCTCTTATTAAAAATTACGTAATTTTTATTTTATTCTTAGTGACCTTTAAAGGGGAATTGGATTTTACCAGTAGTGTGTAATTAAAAAATAATTAGTCGATCAATAGGCTACAGTGAAAAATTTGACGTTTTATGTAATCCAGATTTATCGGTTTCATCGTTGATGCTTTATTTGACCAGTATCCCAACAGTAGCCTTATCTCTTATCTCTCCCAGAGGAAGACAACTCAAGGGGGGAAAACAGTAGACTTCCTTATCCGTTCTCTCCCCCCAGCGTGTCAAAACACTCCCGACGGTGATAAAAAACATTTCCTGAACTCCGGGGAGAGAAAGTCATCAGCCAGATAAAAGGATAAGACATGGACCGAAACATCGCTGGGTGAGGGGCTGGTTACCTCAAACTTTCATTTCCACCATTCATCTTTTACCAGACTGAGGAAACCCCGGCCTGCCGAAAGTTTCCACAAAAAGATTCCCAAATGTTGCACAAATGTCTCTATCAATTGAACCATGTACGGGGTGCGAAACCCTCCTAACATTTCATCCTCTGATGGTACCACTTCCATCCTCAGGATG
>WNWK01042981.1:0-5000 GCA_009830355.1 Cherax destructor | reverse complement strand
TTACACAGGAGACAGGTAGGCCCTCAGGAATTCAGAATGGGGAGGTATACCAACAAGTGCTGGATGAAATACACAAACCGAGGAGGAGGTAAGAAGCTGCTATGTGAACTGATACCTCAAAGCGGTGGACCGGACAACATTTCTCCGTGGGTCCTTAGAGGGGGAGCAGAGATGTGTGTGTGCCACTAACACAAATCTTCAACACATCCATTGAAACTGGGCAACTACCTGAGGCGTGAAGATGGCAAATGTAGTCCCAATTTTTAAGAAAGGAGACAGACACGAGGCATTAAACTACAGACCTGTGTCACTGACGTGTATAGTATGCAAAGTCATGGAGAAGATCATCAGGAGGAGAGTGGTGGAGCACCTAGAAAGACACAAGCTTATAAACGACAACCAGCACGGTTTCAGGAAGGAAAATCCTGTGTCACAAACCTACTGGAGTTTTATGATAAGGACAGAAGTAAGACACGAGAGAGGGGTGGATAGACTGCATTTTTGGACTGCAAGAAGGCGTTCGACACAGTTCCTCACAAGAGGTTAATGCAAAAGCTAAGGATCAGGCACACGTAACAGGAAAACACTGCAATGGATCAGAGAATATCTGACAGGGAGGCAACAACGAGTCATGGTACGTGACGAGATGTCAGAGTGGGCACCTGTGACGAGTGGAGTTCCACAAGGTCAGTCCTAGGACCTGTACTGTTTTTGGTATATGTGAATGACATAACGAAGGATAGACTCAAGTTCCCTGTTTGCAGATGATGAAGTTAATGAGAAGAATAAATCAGTCGAGGATCAGGCAGGACTACAAAGAGACCTGGACAGGCTGCAAGCCTGGTCCAGTAACTGGCCCTTGAATTTAACCCTGCCAAATGTAAAGTCATGAATATCGGGAAGGGCAAAGAAGACCGCAGACAGAGTATAGTCTAGGTGGCCAAAGACTGCAAGCCTCACTCAAAGAAAAGATCTTGGGGTGAGTATAACACCGAGACATCTCCTGAGGCACACATCAATCAGATAACTGCTGCAGCATACGGGCGGCTGGCAACCTAAGAATAGCGTTCCAATACCTCACTAAGGAATCATTCAAGACTCTGTATACCATATACGTCAGGCCCATACTGGAGTATGCAGCACCGGTTTGGAACCCACACCTGGTCAAGCACGTCAAGAAATTAGAGAAAGTGCAAAGGTTTGCAACAAGATAGTCCCAGAGCTAAGGGGATTGTCCTACGAAGAAAGGTTAAGGGAAATCGGCCTGACGACACTAGAGGACAGGAGGGTTAGGGAGACATGATAACGACATATAAAATACTGCGAGGAATAGATAAGGTGGACAGAGACAAGATGTTCCAGAGAGGGGACACAGAAACAAGGGGTCATAATTGGAAGTGAAGACTCCTATGAGTCAAAGGGATGTTAGGAAGTATTTCTTCAGTCATAGAGTTGTCAGGAAGTGGAATAGCTTAGAAAGCGACATAGTGGAGGCAGGAACCATACATAGTTTTAAGACTAGGTTTGATAAAGCTCATGGAGCAGGGAGAGAGGACCTAGTAGCAATCAGTGAAGAGGCGGGGCCAGGGGCTAGACTCGACCCCTGCAACCACAAATAGGTAAATACAGTGCTACCTCATACGGGTCTTAGTCATGCGATGACGCTGACTTGAGATTTTTGTTACAAGAACGAAGCCTTCCGCAGGCTTACCAGTATACCCAGTTAAAAACAAATAAAGATTTTAGATGTAGATATTGTCGCCGAAGTGGCTAGTTTACTGTCCACCCCAAATCCATCCTGTGGCTTACGCGACGGTCGGGGTTTTGAGAGACTCTGACCGGGGGTTTGAACCTCACCCGTGGTAGGTTTGTTTGCAATCATGTCATTACGATTTCGTGAGCCATCCTGTGGAGGGTAGCAACAACAAAGATATAAAAAGAACAAGGAAATATATTAACAATGTACATCTGTATCTGTTACAAACACATTTAGGATGTTAGTTACTAGGGTTTCGCGGGTTCATTTTTTTTTTTTGTGGTCCGCGAGCACTCGTTTAATATAATGAACTGTGGAAATGCACTCAACCCACTGTTGCTTAAAGGAAAATGAAAATCAGGAGCGTTCTAGAAGTTGGTCTGCAACAACAGATTCCCCAAGCTGAAAGAGTGCACTAGCTGCCCCAAGCTGAGAGAGTGCACTAAAGCTGCCTGCCTGAGAGTGCACCCCCCAAAGCCTGCCCCAAGCTGAGAGAGTGCACTAAAGCTGCCCCAAGCTGAGAGTGCACAAAGCTGCCCAAGCTGAGAGAGTGCACTAAAGCTGCCCAAGCTGAAAAGTGCACTAAAGCTGCCCAAGCTGAGAGAGTGCACTAAAGCTCCCCCAAGCTGAGAGAGTGCACTAAAGCTCCCCCAAGCTGAGAGAGTGCACTAAAGCTGCCCAAGCTGAAAAGTGCACTAAAGCTGCCCCAAGCTGAGAGAGTGCACTAAAGCTGCCCAAGCTGAGAGTGCACAAAAAAGCTGCCCCAAGCTGAGAGAGTGCACTAAAGCTGCCAAGCTGGAGAGTGCACTAAAGCTGCCCAAGCTAAAGAGAGTGCACTAAAGCTGCCCCAAGCTGAGAGAGTGCACTAAAGCTCCCCCAAGCTGAGAGATGCACAAAAAGCCCCCAAGCTGAGGGGTGCACTAAAGCTCCCCCAACCCGAGAGAGCACTAAAGCTGCCCAAGCTGAGGGGTGCACTAAAGCTGCCCAAGCTGAGAGAGTGCACTAAAGCTGCTAAGCTGAGGAGTGCCCCTAAAGCTCCCCCAAGCTGAGAGAGTGCACTAAAGCTGTACCCAAGGGGAAAGATTTTCCCCTAAGCAAGTAAATTATAAACTGGAATCAGATGGGAAATGAAACACTGGGAAAGCGTGTCTTCGACTCGCCACTACCAACATCAGAATCGATATGGAGACACTGGTAAAAAAAGGTCTTGGCCCCAGATATCTCATTATACGTAAGAATATGAGTAGCATTATTTCTTATAAATTCAGAGCATTTAAAAAAAAAAAAATTCTTTCTTTACCTACAGGCCCTGCCTAGAACCTTCGTATCACTAAAAGATCATACAATATTGTATAAATCTTATATAATATATGTATGTGTGTGGGTGTAATTTGTGGCCCTTTTTTTATAAGTTTAGTTTAAAAGTGGCCCAGGGTGTCGAAGAAGTTGGGCCACCCTGGACCGTTATACTGTTCATCCCCTATATTCTTCGATCAATGGACAAGCAACTGCAGTGTAAAATAATAAATAACCTCTCATGCTCTGTATTTAGTTTGATCACATCACCTGATGTGTTGTTCTCTTGCGTCAGCTGATGTCGTTGGAATATGTTGGTTGAGGGTGAGCAGTAGCGGTTTCCAACTGCTCAGGGAAATGAACAACTTCACCTAGCACTTTACAAGCCTCCACCAATCAGGAGCTCACCTAGCACTTTACAAGCCTCCACCAATCAGAGCTTCACCTAGCACTTCACAAGCCTCCAATCAAGAGCTTCACTTAGCACGTCACAGCCCCACCAGAGCTTCACCTAGCACGTCACACGCCTCCACCAGAGCTTTACCTAGCACGTCACAGCCTTTCCCCCAGAGCTTTACCTAGCACGTCACAAGCCTCCACCAATCAGAGCTTCACCCAGCACGTCACAAACCTCCATCTGAGCTTCAAATAACATATACGCCTCCAGAGAGTTTGCAAACGTAAACCACGCGCAAGATGAGCTGTATAACCCATACAGGTTTAGCGCATTTTTAATAAAATAGAAATAATAATATACAAAGCTACCCATGAACGTATCCACTGTGTACACAATAGGGGGGAACATGAAAGCATACACGGTGGGGACGAGGAAGGGAAGAGCGTACATGACAGTAAAAAAAAACACAACTTGACTCACAAAATCAATAACGATTAAAAAAAACCATACCAGGGGTGGGGTTCGAACCGCTATGTTCTCAAAACCCGGGGTTTCGAACCCCCCTTGGTATGGTTTAATAAAACATTTCTGCACAAAAAAAAAAAAATTGAGGGCAATTTTCAAAAAAAATCCCCAATTGTTCAATTTTTTTTCCTTTCCCGAAAATTCCCAAAGCTTCAATTCAAAATCATCCATTTTGTTTTTAAGATAATTAAGCCGAGGGGCCCAATTTTTCATAGGGAAAAAAAATCCCATGATTATTCCAAATGTTTATGGTGGTGTTTTTAAATACATCTGCCCGATTTTGATTTTTTTGGGAGGGGGGGGGGAGAGAGCCTTTTCCTTAATTATCTTTCCCCAAATATCACAATAAAAGAAAAAGGGAGCCAGATATGTAGCTAGCTTCTGCAGACACCTCGAAATGCAAAAGTATATTCCGCTGCTGCGCTGCTTTCAAGTGTATTTCATGTACTCTGTGATGTTTGTAAGGAACAACGAAGACCCAGGAACAACAGCACTGGGGACGAAGACCCAGGAACAACAGCACTGGGGGCGAAGACCCCGGAACAACACACTGGGGACGGCCCCGAACAACAGCACTGGGGACGAAGACCCCGGAACAACAGACTGGGGACGAAGACCCAGGAACAACAGCACTGGGGGCGAAGACCCAACAACACACTGGGGAGAAGACCCAGGAACAACAGCACTGGGGACGAAGACCCAGGAACAAAGACGGGGACGAAGACCCAGGAACAACAGCACTGGGGGCGAAGACCCGGAACAACAGCACTGGGGACGAAACCCCGGAACAACACACTGGGGACGAAACCCAGGAACAACAGCACTGGGGGAAAACCCAGGAACAAAGCACTGGGGACGAAGACCCAGGAACAACAGCACGGGGGCGAAGACCCAGGAACAACAGCACTGGGGGCGAAGACCCAGGAACAACACACAGACGAAGACCCAGGAACAAAGCCCCTGGGAAAAAGACCCAAAACAAAACACGAAAGAAAACCCAAAAACCCGTTTTTTTTCAAAGCCCAA
>WNWK01042980.1:0-15720 GCA_009830355.1 Cherax destructor | reverse complement strand
TATAAAAAAAGCATATGTAGAGAACCTAGGATAACCCAAAAAATCAGAGTGATTACCAGGGCCCTTTTTAATACCTTATTTTTAAACAATGTGGGAGATATCTTACTATTATAAAAAAGGGCCCCATATATACTAGGAATAAGGAAAAAGAGTTATTTACATTTACAAGTGTGTTAGCAAAAAAAATGGAAAATCATTTCCCCCAAAACCCCGACCACGGGAGGGGGTAGGGGGGTTAATAAAGATAAAACAACCCCCATTCTGTCGTTACATTAAAGGTAAACCATACAACCCCACGTCACCGGTGAGGATTTTTCCTAAATCCCAAGATTGCTGTGTCGAGTACCAGGCAACCCTTTCCCTAATTATACAACATGAGTTTGGTAACTGGGATTCCTAAATTTTGGGCCCAAAACAGCCCCATCATTCCCTTTCCCTGGCCCAATCAACAAAATTCTTTTTTCCCCCAAAAATTTCCCCTTTTTACTAGCTGCTTTTTAAAACTTTTGGAGGATGTTTCCCCAATCGTCTCATGTACAGAATAAAAAATTTTTTTGCCCCCCCGGTTGCATGGACCCAGGGAAGGGGGTTTGCACCATTGCATAGCCCCCTTTTCCCACTCTGCAAACTGACAGCCCATACACTACCTTTTGGACTTTAAATCGGTTTTTGAGTTGCCAACAGACATGTAATCATTAGTGAACTTGCCAGAATGGATGTTGGAGGATTTTCTCCGCGGGTTTTTAAAGGCTCCCCGAAAAAACAGAAAGTCTTCGGGTTCCAGGGGCATAGAAGATAACTAAAGACTTTGAATTAGGAACCCCACAGGGAGGTGTGCTCAGTCCCACTCTATTCAATATTCTAATTAATGCCTTACTTAATGCTATGCCTAGCCAGCCCCATCATTATATGATCAGTTTTGCTGATGATATAATGATTCACACCACCGGATTCTCCAACACCCAAAACATCCTTAACCATGTACTAGCCTCGTGTCAGGACCTGGGGTTGATAATCTCTACTGATAAAACAAAGATACTCAAAGGCGTCCTCCTCGACAGAGGCACAGTTCGCCAGATCCAGTTGCATGATGGGTCTCTTCTAGAATATGTAAACAGATACAGGTATCTAGGCTTTGAGGTCCCACTACTTGGACCTGTTGTAACGAGACTTTGTCGTCAATACAAAGAAAGGCTGAGAGCACTTAAAATTGTGGCAGGGTTTCACCCCAGGTATGGTGCTAATGTTAAAATTGTGAAAATGATGTATCTTGCTTATATTAGATCATTAGTTGATTATGCTGCCCCACTACTTGCTCTTGTGTCTGACTGGAAGCTTGGAGGGTTGGAAAAACTGCAGAACGAAGCAATGAGGATCATTTGAGGATGCCCTAGTACTGCCAAAATTTTAAATATGCAGAAAGAACTTGATATTCCAAGCATCAGAGATCGTGTTACTGAAAGAAATATCCTAATTGGGGTTAATATGTTCAGGCAAGCCCATTCAAACCCATGCACAGAAGCCCTCCAAACTTTCCTCAGCACTGGTAAACATCCCTCCAGATGGATCGAAAAAACTGGAACCGACCTCCGCATGAATCAGATACATGATCTGTGGCAAGTAAGGCAACAGCGGCACTTCTCCGCTCCATGGAATATTACCCCATTCCAAACTACCATCCCTCCATTTCCCCCCAAACTACTTCTTAAATCACAACCAAAGCTTCGCCTTGAAGCCAAACATGATGCCTTAAACTGTATTGATAATTTAGCCAAACAGCACACTCTCTCACAAATTATTTACGTTGATGGTTCTGTTCACCAATCCACTGGTGCAGCTGGTAGTGCTGCTGTTGTCATACAGAGTGATGGCTCTCTTAAAGAAATTGGAGCACGCATCAATAACTGGGCCTCTACCCTTCAGACAGAACTGTTTGCCATACTCCTTGCACTCAAATGCGTCCATGTATCTAAGGTTAACTCTCTAATTGTAACTGATTCTCTGTCATCCATAAATGCTCTCAACTCATCAAGTATAACTTGTAGCATGCTCGTGTCAGAAGCCAGGCACAGGTATGGTAGGATTCTGGATAGTAGAGTCAGAGTGCACATGCTGTGGATTCCATCTCACATTGGTCTTCAGATGCATGATAGAACTGATAAATTGGCTAAGTTTTATGCTTTCAAAGAGGGGATAGATTACAATCTTGGCTTGTCAGTTAGCAGTTTGAGAACAATAATACGAAAAGAACTTCAACTGAATTTTATTGACTTTAAGACTCAGGGAATTTGACACCAGTCAGTCCATCTATCATCATTCTATCATGCAGGAGGAGCCACATGTCTATGGTGCATCCAACAAAATAAGCAGACTCTTGGATGTCACTACCGCCCGCCTCCGGCTGGGTTACAAGTATCTTTGGCAGGTTAAATCACCACCACCAGATGTAGACCAAACAAGATGTAAACTTTGCCAATTGGATTATTGTCACACCCTGCGTCATTATGTACTGGAGTGCGATAAAATTAATGAATTCAGAGACTACTCATTCAGAAATGTTCAAGATATGTCAAAGTATTTTATCCACTGTGGTATATTACAGACCATTCTGGAAAAATACCCTGACTTTGCTCCCTGTAAATAAAACATTGACACGTGTGTGTGTGTATATGTACATGTGTGTATGTGTATGTGTGTATGTATATATATGTATGTGTGTATGTGTGTGTGTATATATGTATGTGTATATGTATATGTGTGTGTGTGTGACCCAACAATTAAAATTTGCACCAATAACTCATTACAGTTGTGGCTGGGTGTAGACTAATAGATTGCTCATTGCTTTATAATTTGTTCATGAGTGCAACCATGTACAGACGTAAGTAAATTTACTTACATGATTCATTACCTTGTAACTAGTGAATTAATTACCATTGTACCTTGTTCAGCTATCAAAACTTTGGGGCCCAGTCTCTGGACCCTATATATACCTCTGTAATCTGCAAATACCTTTGTAACTTGTCATGATTGTGACCATCTGAGTTCATTACCTTTGTAACTTGCTCAGCTATCAAACTTTGAGGTCCAGTCCCTGGACCCATTATGTACCTCTGTAATCTTTTGACTACCGCCCACAGGATGGGTATGGGGTGCATAATAAAGATATCAAACTAACCATACCACGCATAACTGCAATAAACCACCTCAATTACTGGGAACGCTTGAAGTTCCTAAACCTGTACTATCTAGAACGCAGGCGGGAGAAATACATTGTTATATACACGTGGAAAATTCTCGAGGGATTAGTACCAAACTTGCACACGAGTCACTCCCTACGAAAGCAAAAGACTCGGTAGGCGATGTAACATCCCCCCAATGAAAAGCAGGGGTGCCACTAGCACGTTGAGAGACAACATAATAAGTGTCAGGGGCCCAAGACTGTTCAACTGCCTCCCAGCATACATAAGGGGGATTACCAACAAACCCCTGGCTGTCTTCAAGCAGGCACTGGACAGGCACCTAAAGTCTGTACCTGACCAGCCAGGTTGTGGTTCGTACGTTGGACTGCGTGCGGCCAGCAGTAACAGCCTGGTTGATCAGGCTCTGGTCCAACATGATGCCTCGTCACAGACCGGGCCATGGGGGCGTTGACCCCTGGAATTCTTTCCAGGTAAACTCCAGGTACCACTGGGCCAGCTAGCTGGCCTAGTGGCTAACGCGACGGTCTAGAGTTTTGAGACTGATCGCGGGTTCTAACCCCACCCGTTGTACGGTTTGTTTGCAATCGTGTCATTACGATTTCGTGATTCATTAGGTACCTTTTGGCTCTCTTCTTGAACTGGCTCATGCTATGACTGGCTTTGACATGTGCAGACAATCTGTTCCATTTCTTTATTGCTGTACAATAAAATGTGTTTGAAGCTGTCGTAGGCTGCCGGAAGGGAAGATAAAAAATAAACAAAATGTTAAACGAGTTTTAAATACAAACCTCATGCTTCTAAATGACGGTGATAATCTGGCATCATTCCATTCTATGACTGGAATGATGCCAGACCTTTGTCTTCATGTATAGACCTGTATCCCATATGACTGACATATCCCGTTCACTTATGAAAACAAGATAGGATGTTTTTGTGAAGGGTCGCAGACCTCTATATACAGTAACAGTTTAATATCTTTATTATGCACCCCACACCCATCGTGTGGGCGGTAGTCAAAAAGATTACAGAGGTACATAATGGCTCCAGGGACTAGGCCCCAAAGTTTTGATAGCTTAGCAAGTTACAAAGGTAATGAACTCCAGGTATATCTGGTCACAATCATGACCAAGTTACAAGGTAATGAATCATCCACATGTTATACATGGTTACAATCATGAACAAATTATAAAGTAATGAGCAATTCACACGTCCACACCCGGTCACAACTGTAATGAGTTATTAGTGTGAATATTAATTGGGACACACACACACAGAGCCAGGATGAGCCCGTGGTTCACCCAAAGGTGCAGGGAGGCCAAAACCAAGTGTGCTAGGGAATGGAAGAAGTATAGAAGGCAAAGGACCCAGGAGAATAGAGAGCAGTCGTAGAGCCATAAATGAATATGCACAGGTAAGAAGGGAGGCTCGACGACAATATGAAAATGACATAGCAGCGAAAGCCAAATCTGACCCAAAGCTGTTGTACAGCCACATCAGGAGGAACACAACAGTCAAGGACCAGGTAATCAGGCTAAGGAAGGAAGGAAGGAGAGATCACAAGAAACGACCGCGAAGTATGTGAGGAACTCAACATGAGATTCAAAGAAGTGTTCACAGAGGAGACAGAAGGGACTCCAGAAAGACGGAGAGGTGGGGTACACCACCAAGCGCTGGACACAATTCATGCAACCGAGGAAGAAGTGAAGAGGCTGCTGAGTGAGCTAGATACCTCAAAGGCGATGGGGCCGGACAACATCTCTCCATGGGTCCTGAGAGAGGGAGCAGGGACACTATGTGTACCCCTAACAAAAATATTCAACACATCTATCGAAACAGGGAGATTACCTGAGGTATGGAAGACAGCAAATGTAGTCCCAATTTTTAAAAAAGGAGACAGACATGAAGCACTAAACTACAGACCAGTGTTACTGACATGTATAGTATGCAAGGTCATGGAGATTATCAGGAGAGTGGTGGAACACCTAGAAAGGAATGAGCTTATCAACGACGGCCAACACGGTTTCAGGGACGGGAAATCCTGTGTCACAAACCTATTGGAGTTCTATGACAGGGTGACAGCAGTAAGACAAGAGAGAGGGGTGGGTAGATTGCATTTTCTTGGACTGTAAGAAGGCGTTTGACACAGTCCCTGTTTGCAGATGATGTGAAGTTGATGAGAAGAATTCAGTCGGAAGAGGACCAGGCAGAACTACAAAGGGATCTGGACAGGCTGCAAGCCTGGTCCAGCAATTGGCTCCTAGAGTTCAACCCCACCAAGTGCAAAGTCATGAAGATTGGGGAAGGGCAAAGAAGACCACAGACGGAGTACAGTCTATGGGGACAGAGACTACAAACTTCACTCAAGGAAAAAGATCTTGGGGTGAGTATAACACCAGGCACATCTCCTGAGGCGCACATCAACCAAATAACAGCTGCAGCATACGGGTGCCTAGCAAACCTAAGAACAGCATTTAGACATCTTAATAAGGAATCGTTCAGGACCCTGAACACTCTGTACGTTAGTCCCATATTGGAGTATGCAGCACCAGTTTGGAACCCACACCTAGCCAAGCATGTAAAGAAACTAGAGAAAGTGCAAAGGTTTGCAACAAGACTAGTCCCGGAGCTAAGGGGTATGTCCTATGAGGAGAGGTTAAGGGAAATCGACCTGACGACACTGGAGGATAGGAGAGATAGGGGGGACATGATAACGACATAAAATATTGAGAGGAATTGACAAGGTTGACAGAGACAGAATGTTCCAGAGATGGGACACAGCAACAAGGGGACACAGTTGGAAGTTGAAGACTCAGATGAATCACAGGGACGTTAGGAAGTATTTCTTTAGCCACAGAGTGGTCGGGAAGTGGAATAGTTTTGGAAGCGATGTAGTGGAGGCAGGATCCATTCATAGCTTTAAGAAGAGGTATGATAAAGCTCATGGCATAGGGAGAGTGACCCAGTAGCGACCAGTGAAGAGGGGGCCAGGAGCTATGACTCGACCCCTGCAACCACAACTAGGTGAGTACACACACACACACGAGCACACACACATATAGGTTATTGTGCATGCCTCTCTCCCATGATGATTGTATTCAAATCGCTTGTTCTCTCAAGGCTGGAATATTGCTGTACGCTAACGGCCTCATTTTAAGGCAGGCGAAATTGCTGACCTGGAGAATGTAGAGAACCTTCACGGCACACATAAGTATGATAAAGCACCTAAATTACTGGGAACGGTTGAAGTCCCTTGACTTGTATTAACTGGAATGCAGGCGATAGATAATATACACTTGAAAAATTCTAGAGGGATTAGTGCCAAATTTGCACACGAAAATCACTCCCATGAAAACAAGACTCGGCAGGAGATGCAACATCCCCCACTGGAAAACAGTGGTGCCACGAGTACACTAAGAGGCAACACAATAAGTGTCAGGAGCCCAAGACTGTTGAACTGCTTCCCAGCATATATGAGGGGAATTAACAATATACCCCTGGCTGTCCTCAAGAAGGAGCTGGACAAGCACCTGAAGTCAGTATGTGACCAGCCGGCTGTGGTTCGTACGTCGGTTTGCGTTCAGCCAGCAGTACCAGTCTGATTGATCAGGCCCTGATCCACTGCGAGGCCTGGTCACAGACTGGGCCGTGGGGGCGTTGACCCCCAGGTATCTCTGAGTAGTCCACTGTTCTTAATACCACGATAGTTCTACTTGGGAATTACATTCCCTGGAAAACACTGGAATTCTGGAAGACACTCACGCGTCATAAAAACTATTTTTTAAGAACCTTTCCAGTAGAACCCATTGCACATTACCTTGTCATAGGTTATACATGGACGGCCAGGTTCAACTAAGGAATATAAAACTTGGTGTTTCTTCTTTGTCGTCGTAGTTGCATTCATGATGGTGAATTTCTTGAAAGAACTGCTGCTGTTGTTGTTAAACCCTTTTCACCAACAGTCATAAATATTTTATTATTATTATTATTATTATAATCAAATAGAAGCGCTAAACCACAGGGGTTATACAGCGCTGCAGGTTATTGTAGGATGCAGGGAGAGTGGGTTGTAAGAGGGAGATGGACGATTAGTAGGGTATGGAGTGCAAGATGACGGTGGATTGTGCAGGGGAGGAGGGTAGCAAGAGATCGAGGTAGAAGGGACTGAGGGAGGTGCTAGAGGTATAATCTTCAGAGTTTGTGTAGTAAGTCAGTTTCTGTCAAAAAGTCAATGAGAGAGTCAGGATTAAAGGAGGGGCCATCTGCAAGAAGGGAAGGTAAAGAAAGGGCCGCAGAGCGAAGACGTCGTTGGAGGTAAATTCTGCGTGCTCGTTGATAGTGGGGCAGTCCAACAGGATATGTCGAACAGACACTGGAACCTGACAATGCTCACAGAGAGGGGCAGGAGCCTCTCCATGAGATACCCGTGAGTAAGACGAGTGTGGCCGATGCGAAGACGGGAGAGTGTAGTCTCCCAACCTCGACATTGGTGACAAGAAGAAGGCCAGAAACCTATAACCGGTTTAATAGAATGAAGTTTGTTATTCAGCAGGTCAGACCAGCGTTGTTGCCAACGGGTGCGAAGGTGGGTAGCAATGACCGCAAAATAGTCCGTGAAAGGAACACCTCTATATGAAACTGGAAGGTCATGTACTGCTGACCGCGCAGCAGTGTCTGCCTGTTCATTGCCCTGTACGTCAACATGACCAGGGACCCAACAAAAGACAATATCTTTATGCTTGCTAAAGATACGGCGTAACCAAAGGTGGATACGAAGAACTAGGGGTGAGGTGTATCAATTTTACGGATAGCCTGTAAAGCACTAAGGGAGTCTGAAACGACCACAAATGGTGATACAGGCATAGATGCAATACGGATAAGTGCCACAAGAATGGCATACAATTCAGCCGTAAATATGCTGCCGAGGTAACAGATGCCCTCGTACGACGCTGTCCGGAAACACTGCTGCGAATCCGCGCCGTCAGATGACTTTGAACCATCGGTGTATACTGCGATGGTATGGGAATGAGAACGGAAATGGTCTAGAAAGAAAGAGCGAGAAGCCGCCGTAGGCAGTTGGGCTTTCGCGCAAGGTAGAGGAATAGAACAGACACGGACAGCAGGAACTTCCCAAGGGGTAGAGGAAAGGGTGAAGCCACATGAACATATAAAGGCGGAAGCTGAAGGGAAGACAAGAGTGAATGCAGACGAAGAGAAAAGGGACGAAGTAAACAGGGGCGACGAACAAATAACGAGCGTCTACTAACATCTGTGACAATCCTATACATGGAAGGATTGCGGAGGTCATGAGCGAACATAATAGCGAATGCAATGTGCATCACGACGATCGGACAAGGATGGAATGTTCGCTTCTACATAGAGGCTCTCAACCGGGGAAGAACGAAAAGCACCAAGGCATAGCGTAATCCCTGGTGATGGATGGGATTAAGGCTGGAAAGAGTGGCAGGAGAGGCTGCCGAATATATCTGGTCACCATAATCGAGTTTCGATAGAATTAGGGCTGAATGTAGGCGAAGGAGAGTTCTACGATCAGCCCCCATGAAAGATGTGCGAGGGTTTTAAGGAGGTTCAGCCGGCTATGGCAAGTCACCTTCAGAGAGGTAATGTGAGGTTTCCAGGACAATCTGCGGTCAAACAGGAGGCCGAGAAACCTGACTGTATCACGTTCTGGGATACGTGAGCCGTATAGGTACAATGGATGATCAGAGACCACTGAACGTCTAGTGAACGTAATTTGATGAGTTTTGCCACTAGAAAACTTAAACCCGTGAGTGGTGGCCCAATCAGAAACCCGGTTGATGGCATGCTGGAGGAAACTGCAATGAGGTGACAGTCAGCACCTGCACAAGCTATAGCAAAGTCATCCACATAGAGCGATGACCAAATATTGGATGGGAGAACAGATGCCAGATTATTTATAGCAAGCAGAAAAAGTGTTGTGCTCAGAACACATCCCTAGGGGACACCTTCAGCTTGGACAAATTCCGGGAGAGTTCATTACGAACCCGGACCGGAAATGTCTGTCAGTTAAGAAAGCCTTAAGAAAGAATGGTAAGTTGCCTCGGAGGCCTAAGGAGTGGGCCTGGGCCAAGATATTATATCTCCAAGTTGTATCATAAGCCTTCTCAAGGTCGAAAAGATAGCGATAACCGAATGGTTATTCGCAAAGGCATTACGAATATACGTATCCAAGCGCAGCAAGGGGTCAATGGCAGAACGGCCCTTACGGAAGCCATACTGACTAGGGGAGAGACTATTGTGAGTCTCTAAATACCACATCAAACGTCTATTAACTAGACGTTCCATTACCTGCAAACTGCACTGGTAAGAGCGATGGGGCGGTAGTGAGAGGGGTCACGTCCCGTAGCACCTGGTTTTCGAAAAGGGAGAACAATAGCAGACTTCCACAGCTGGGAATAACTCCTTGCGACCATATAAGATTAAAGAGTCGTAAGAGGACAGTAAGAGCAGACTGATGTAAATGCTGTAGCATACGAATATGTATGCCGTCTGGCCCAGCTGCCGATGATCGGCAAGCAGAGATGTTGCCTCCAGTTCTTGAAGGGTAAAAGGCACATTATAGATTCTTCTCTAAGAGAAGAAAAATCTAAGGAGCTTTAACTCGCTGGCAGACTTAGAAGAAAGGAACGAGGGGCATAGATGGAGCCCTGAGAAATGCGGACGAGATGGTTACCAATTTCAGTGGCAACGGGAAGAGGGTGTGCTATATCGACACCAGCAACCTGAAGAACAGGAGCCGGGTCGGGAGAATTTACCACTTAATTTCCGCACTTTCTTCCCGACTGCACTCATCGAGGAAGCCGAAGTGACAGTAGAAACGTAATCTCGCCAGCAAGTGCGTTTAGCATCACGTATGACACGACGAGCAATAGCTCTCTTCTGCTTGAAATCAAGGAGTCTCTCTGTGGTTCTGTTATATCGATACCTGCCCCATGCAGCACGTTTCAAACGCACTGCCCGAGCACAAGCAGGAGACCACCAAGGCACGCACTTCTGAGGATGCTTGCCCGAGGTTTGGGAATAGAATGTGAAGCCGCTGTGAAGATGGAGGACGAAAAGAGATGTAAACCTCATCAATGGAGGACGAGATAGGAACCTCATGAAAGGCAGTAAGACGTGCGTAGGTCCCATTTCGCCTCGGTCAAATTGCCAGCGTGGGCAATGAGGTGGAGAAAACAGAGGGGACTTAAGGATGATTGGGAAATGATCGCTGTCATGTAAGTCCGGGAGGACAGACCAGGTGAAGTCAAGGACAGTAGATGAAGAGCAGATGGAAAGATCGATGCAGGAGAAAGAATGAGTTCGGGGATCAAAATGGGTAGGAGTACCCGTATTTAAAACATGGAGGGGAAGAGAAGCAAGAAATGCCTCCAACTGAATGCCACGGGAGTCACAGTGCGATCCTCCCCAGAGAAAATGGTGTGCGTTAAAATCGCCGAGTAATAGAAGGGGTGGCGGTAAGGAAGAAACCAGAAAATCAACATCTGGGATAGACATTGCCCGCGAAGGGAAGATATAAAGAACAGAGTGTATACCACTTATTCAAGTGGATACGGGCTGCGGTGTAATGTAAGGAAGAAGGAACATAGAGCTGACGGTATGGAACACCAGTGCGTATAAGAAGAGCACTTTCGTTAAAGGTTCCATCGGAAAAGGATCCGATGAATATAACAAATCATAGCCTGAAAAGGGCCTGATAACAGTGGATTGTAATTTGGGTTCTTGCAAACAGACCCCAACAGGGGAAAACTGAGAGAGCAACACCTGAAGCTCACCCGGTTACCCCTGAGGCCTCGGATATTCCACTGTAAATAAGCCATGATTTATGGAGAGAAAGATATAAGTGGAAGTGAGAGGAATCTATGGACTAGGGTTAGAAAAGTCCACGTGTGGAGGCAGCGGAAGACCTGTAATCAGAGAAGGAGGAGGACGTTGTGAAGGGAAGGGGGTTGAGACGAAGAAGAGAGATGAGGAACCTCAGGTGGAGTAGTGTCCATCATCTGTCCAGTCTCTGTAATATATTCTGCAATAGCTTCCAGTGTTTCGGAAGTCAAAGATGCAGAATGTGGGACTACATTAGAAATGGAAGAAGAGTGAGCAACGATCGGGAGTCTATAGACTGCACTAAAGTAGAGGGTGAGGAGATAGAAGAGGAAACTGTCAAGGGGCTTGGGAGGGGACAGGGGATGAAGGTAGTGTATGAGGAGGAGGATGAACCTCCACACACGTTATAGAACTAGTCAGAGGCGAAGGACCTGGCAGTAGGGATTTTTGCCGGGCTATGAGAAGGAGGGGCGCTGAGGTTTAGGTGAAGAACGAGGACGTGTAGACTCAGGATTGTGCGAGTGAGTAGAGGAAGGAGTGTGGACAGTATGGGAAGCCGAGGTAGGGACCTCGGAGCCAAGAATATCAAAAGGATTCGAGACAGGGGTGATTGGATGAGGCAACCACAGAGGAAGCCGTGGAAGTTGGGACCCCAGAAGCGGGCGACGTTTAGCAATGCGAGAATAAGAAATACGGGAAGTTTCCCTTGAAGGCGAAGATGAGAGACAGCCATAGCATAGGAGAAGCCTTCCGCCTCTTTGAGACAACGGATTTCCCGCTCATTCAGGTAAACCTGACAACGGCGAGAATATGAAGGATGTGCCTCATGACAGTTAAGGCAAGAGGAGGTAGAGTACAAGAAGAACTGGCATGTCGTCAGCACCACAGACTGGGCATTCGGCCATGGACCTGCAATATTTTGCTGGATGACCAAAACGCCAGCAGTTTCTACACTGCTGCGGTGTAGGGTCACCTTTCGAACTTGTAAACGTTGACCTGCAATGTAGACCGAAGGTGGCAGTTCTCGGCAGTCAAACGTTAAACGAGCTATATTGCAAGGATACGTCTTCACTTATTGGCTGGGAGGACAAAAGTGTCAACTTTAAGGATAGGGAGTTCTTGGAGCTCAAGCTGCTCGAAAATGTCATCACCACATGTCTGGAAATTCCGTTGGACAATGGTGTGGGGCAAAATGACAGAACCACAACAAGAATTGAGGGAATGGTGCTTGTCAATAGTAACAGGTGTATTGTCAATGGTCGTAAGAAGAGAAAGATCACGAGCTTGGCCAGCATTCTGGACCGTGATGATGCGAGTGCCGCTCTTGAGAGCGTGAAATGAGATGTTTTGACCAACATGGCGTAGTAGAGCCTTACCAATACTATGGTCTGAAAGATAGGTATTAGGAGAAGTTGGACGAAGAGTAAAACTGTCCATTGAGTAGTTGAAACAGAGAGTTTAAGGAGTGAGTGACGGCTGGTCGTTTCTGCATGAGCGAGAAGGAGTGTCGAGACTCATGTGTGGGTCTTGGTCGTTTGTGTGGGCCCGGGGTGGTCCGAGGGGGAGCGGCGGCGATCGAAAATTGCCGCACCGTCGAAGGCCGGAATCAAGGTCAGAGAAGAGCAAGATCGGGCGTATCAAAGGGCCAGTCGGGACCCTGGTACCTGAAGCAGGTGACAACCAGCACCAGAAAAGAGGTACAGGGGCATGAGAGGTGTCCAAAGAGTCATCCTTTAAACAGGCAGGGTCAGTACTGGGTGCGGTATCAGGAAGGGGCCCGGGGGTAGTGGGTTCATGGATTGGGTCAGCCATGGTTAGGTTACTTCTTTCTTTTTATTTTTGAAAAAAAAAAGAAAGAAGAAAATAAAATAAAAATAAAAAAAGAATAAAGGGGAACGTGGAATAGGCCCTAGGAGGAATGAAAGGGGCGCAAATCCCCCTCCGTGCCCAAGGGACCTCAACACCCAAGTAGTCAGATGCCCATGGAACCCGTCCATACCTACCCTTCACCCAGTAAAAAAAACAACGGGATGGCCCTCCATCCACCGGGGCCATCTCGGGGACAAAAGGAAGGCGGCCGGATATCCGCCCAAAGCATACCGCCCGGCCAACCCCGGAATCCGAAAGGTGGCCTCCAGAGATCACCCCGCCGAAAGATACCCAAAGCCACCCCCGGTTGACCGGGAGGGATGGGACACCCCAGGGTTTCCAGATTCGGCAAACTACCACCGCCAGGACCCCAACAGAATGGGATGGACTCGATCCCTTCCCCTACCTGGGAACTGAATGCCAGGGAGCTCCCAGGGAAAACTGGGAAGGAAAAAAAGGGAGGGATGGGGGAGGAGGAGGAAAGGAAAGGGAGGATGGGGGAGATGGGAAAGGGGAGGGGGTTTTGGGGGTATTGGGATCTGGGAAAAAGAAAAGGTCCAATTCCTCAGACCGATACCCTTTTTACCACGTCAAGGGCCCCCCTTAAAGGGCAGTCGTCTGAAATTTGTCCCGAGCCACTTGAAGTCTGAGGGGAAGCGTTGAGTGTGGGTGTCAACAGCGCCCCAGGTGCGGGCCACAATGAGGCAGCCCCAAAAGGCAATTTTTAAAAGGTTTAGAGTGGTTTTCCTCCTCCACAACACTGGACCACTATGGGGATGGTCTTGGATGCACTGAAGGACAAACAGAATGCAGTAGTAGTACACATACACAAACTTTGTGAAAGCTTTTGACAAGTGCAATCATGGTGTTATAGCACACAAAATGCATACTAAGGGATTAGCTGGAAAAGCAGGCACATGGATCTTTAACTTTCAATCCAATAGATTTTTTAGATTTTGCCACCAAAGTGGCTAAGTTTTGTACCCCATATCCCCTCCTGTACTGTACATAAAGCTTGGATAAAAAGGCCCAGGAACTAAGGGCCCCTAAAGGGTTAACATTGTACATTTGGATTTACAGTGGTACCACGGTTTTCGTATATCGAAATTCGTAATATTCGGTAATTTGTAACTTTTTTTCATAAACATACTGGTTCGGTGATAGTAATTCTGCTCGGAAATCGTCATTGGTCCTAGACGCATGCGCCTGGCCCGAGTGGCCCGACACACCATTCGGAGTCTGTGTGCCATTGCCCACCAGGTGGGCGGTCACCCCAAGCATTCTTGATACTTTTCTCATTAAATTTAATTGTTTTAAGGCTTCAGCTTCAAAAAGCCACCATGGGCCCAACGGCTCCTATCCCAGCCCCGTGGTAAGGTCAGAAACATGGTAGAACTGAAAAAAAAGAGTTCTTTGCAAAATATGAAAGTGGGTACGTGCCCGAGCTGGCCAAAGGGTGTTTGGAAGCCAATACAACCATCGCTATCGTGGCCAAGAAAAATGAAATCAAGGAACTGTTGTTGGGGAAAAGGGGCAAGTATGGTCACAAACAGAGATCCCAAATACTGGAAGATTTGGGACTTTGTTGGTGGTTTGGATCCCAAGATATGCGGTTTTGGGAAAAAACAAGGCTTGCATGATGATCTCTTCAAGAAAATGGCTGAAGGTGCTGAAGTGGTTAATTTAAAGCCAGCAAAGGATGGTTTGACAGATTTAAAAAAATTTGCCCACAATGTGATAAGGGCCCAAAATGAGGAGCAAGTTCAGACAAATGTAGCTGAAAAATATGTGCAGGAATTCCGGGGTACATGGGGGATTAATTCAAGCCCCAACAAGTGTTCACTTATGACAAAACAGGCCTGTTTTGGAAGAAAATGAAACAGGATCATTACACAGGAGGAAAAGGCCTGCCAGGGCCATGCCTATGAAAAGACAGGCTCTTTATGTTTTTACTAACACTTTGAGGGATGTAAAATTGAAGCCACTTGTGTATCATTAAAATCCCATTTCTAAAAATAAATGTTTCCAAGGCTAATTTTGTGTGTGATGTGGAAGGCTAACAGTAACCTGGTCAGAGGGAAATTTTTTGATTGGTTCAACGAAGTGTTTGGCCCACTCCCTAAATGACTGGTTCAAAATCTCCAGGCAAAAACCTGCCATCTCATATTAAAAAAAAAAATTAGAGTGCTTCCTTTTAAGAAATTTGAAACTGATTAAAACCAAAAGGATGAGAAATGATTGCCCTCTTCACCATTTTTAGATTAGATAAGCATTAACTAAAGGTTTGATCAACTGCTCCTAGGGATTATAACCTATGATATTCTCAAAAACTCTAAGGACGTGCCAATAATCCTTTTTGGCACTTTTATAATAAGTTCATTGGGGCCCTTCCCCGCCCCTGGAAATAGTCTCATTGTGCCTCTCCCCAAGCCCCAAGGCCTGTTTCAAGACCCCATCTCCTTAACTAGTTGTCTTTGTAAAATTTTTGAAAGGTGATATTAACCTCAAGAATCAGACACCAACTCTCCCCTCCCCCTATGGGTTCATGAAAAGAAAATTTAAATTTGATTTTTTTTCCCCAAGTGGCCGTTTTTTACCCCATATCCATCCTGTGGACATTTTGGGAGCCCCTATGGATACACAAAAGGCCTCACTAAAAAGGTTAACAATTGTACATTTGGGGTTTTTATCTAAAATTTCAATTATCTAAATTTCAAACAGGTATCTTTTTTTCATGAATAAGATATCTTGACATTCCATGTTTTATATTGTCTTTCTTATTTCCTCA
>WNWK01042979.1:0-15720 GCA_009830355.1 Cherax destructor | reverse complement strand
TTTTGCTGGTTCGGTTGTTGGTTACAATACACTTTACCAATGGCGATATTTACGACGGCGATTTCCCCTTTCACCCTTTTTTGGCCTTTCCATTGTTCCGTCCAAACTCAGCTTTTTTGGTTTTCCTTCTATTCTGTCAACTCAGCACAAGAAACTACCCATTTACCATTTCCACCCAATAAAGGGGGTTAAAACGGTTTTGGCTAATATCACACAAATTTAAAAAGGGTCCAGAATAAACAATGAAAATTCCTCAAAAATAACTTTTTTCTTTCATTGAGTCTCCGGCCCCTTTATAAGGGGCCCCTTGTTTCTGTTAATCCATTCCAGAGTGTCCGCCAAAGTAAAATTTTCCCCGAAAATAAAACCTTTTCCCCAAAAAAAAGAAACCAATTAATCTGCTTGACCCAGGAGAACAAAAAAATTTTTTTTAGAGAAAATAAATTTTCATACAAAAAGAATGACTAATAAAAAAAAGACAATAACTTATAAATAAAAATTTAACATCACATTCCTTTATTGAAGACTCTTGTTTGTATGGGAGGAGGGGAGAGAGAGAGGAGAGTTTGTTTGGGGCGGGAAAAAATGTTCAATAGACAAATATCCCTCTACGGTTATTTATCTACAATTATTAATATGACATAATAAACAATATTTTAACACAAAATGATATATACCTAGAATGAATGAAAAAATGCATTACATATGTGAGGACTGGTGCTAATGTTATTATTGTTGGGTTTAAAGGGGCCACTGACCAAAGCACATAGTAGGGTGGTGGGTGCAAAACCACCACCACTTTCACACGAAACAATGACAGAACCATCATTTACACGGATTATGTTACGAGGGGGTTGCACAATTGAAGAATTGCGGAATTATTAACATGCGAAAAAAAAAGCCGGGGGGGGGTAAAAAAAATTAGCCCCGGTCTTTCACAAACCATCCCACTAACAGAATATTTGCCCAAACAAATTTTCAGCCCCCAAGCAATAAGCCCGATAATTTATTAATCTTCAAGCCCCTAAATAAAATCGTGTGTGGGGGGAAATACCCTGGCTGGTGTGGGGAAGTACCCTGGCTGGGTGTGGGAAAACCCCCGGGTGGTGTGGGGACCCGGCTGGGTGTGGGGAAGTACCCCGGCTGGTGGGGGAAGTACCCTTTTGGCTGGTGTGTGGGAAGACCCGGGGGTGTGTGGGGGACCCTGGCTGGGGTGGGGAAGACCCCCGGGTGGGGTGGGGGAAAACCCGGTGGGTGTGGGGAAAGGGTTTAAAACCCCGGCTGGTGTGTGGGGGAAAACCCCGGCTGGGTGTGGGGGCCCCCGGGGGTTTGGGGGGTGGGGTGGGGAAGTACCCTGGGGGGGGGTGTGGGGAAGTACCCCCGGGTGGGTGGGGGGGAAGACCCGGCTGGTGTGTGGGACCCTGGCGGGGGGGGGACCCCTTGTGTGGGGGGAAATACCGGCTGGTGTGGGGGACCCTGGCTGGGGGGGGAAGACCCCTGGTGTGGGGGCCCCGGGGGGTGTGGGGAAAAAGACCCCCTGGGTTTTGGGGGAAATACCCCTTTGGGGTTGGTGTGGGGAAGTACCCTGGCTGGTGTGTGGGGAAAGGGGGGGGGAAACCCCCTGGCTGGTGTGTGGGGAAGTACCCTGGCTGGTGTGTGGGGAAGTACCCTGGCTGGGTGTGGGGAAGTACCCTGGCTGGTGTGTGGGGAAGTACCCTGGCTGGTGTGGGGGAAATACCCCCGGGTGGTGTGTGGGGACTTTGGGTGGGTGTGGGGAAGTACCCTGGCTGGTGTGTGGGAAGTACCCTGGTTTGGGGTGGGGGGAAGTACCCTGGCTGGTGTGTGGGGAAGTACCCTGGCTGGTGTGTGGGAAGTACCCTGCTGGTGTGTGGGGAAGTACCCCGGCTGGTGTGTGGGGGCCTGGCTGGGGGGTGGGGGAAAACCCTGGTTGGTGTGTGGGGAAGTACCCTGGCTGGTGTGGGGAAGTACCCTGGCTGGTGTGTGGGGGAATTCCCTGGTGGTAAACCCCCTTTCCCTTAAAATATGTCAGTTTTTATTAATTTATGCATCTTACTGCTTCTACATTATTTATGTTATATCTATTATCCTGGAATAAATATGATAGGTAGATATTATTTATTGATACATGCACCCCTATTCGAACACTCCAAAACTCGCCTTTTTTTTGTAAGTAATCTGATTACATCATTCCCTTTTGGGAATAATTTGTTTGTAAAACACTGAACAGCATTCTGGAATGAGGGCTATTTTGGAGTGTTCAATGAAATCACTGTAGTACAGGGAACCCCGGTTAACCAAAAATCATTGCAGAAAAGGGTGCCATGCCATTACCGAACGATTACTTCCTTAAGAAAAAAGTCATTTAGGTTAGTCTATTTCAGACCCCCCAAAAAAAACTTCCACAAGCACTTACAATATTATACTTACATAATTGCACGATTTCCGGGGCTTTTAACGTTCCACTGTAAACGTGGGGGAATAATGACAAAATCCACCAGTGCTTCACCCGAGAAGGGAAAATCCTAGTTAAGAAAAAAAAGTAGCTTTATTATATCACGAATGAAATGAACTGTCCACATTCCCCTTTGAGATAACCTTACAGAGACTGGGAAAAATATCAAACCATTTCAGCGTTAGTGCAACAGTTGTATTAGTAACTGCAACCTCACAATCTTACATTTCTCCCAAAACTGATTATATATTAATGTAATTAACTTCATTTTTGTTCTAATAATCTGCTACCTCACTATATTAAATTTCCCACTAAATATAATTGTACATCCTATTTTACTATATATATATCTTTTAACGTCTCTGTAACCATTTACTTTTATTTTTTTATTTTTAATACAAATCTATCATTACCTTTTCCCAACCCTATCTATTTACAATATTAGTAATTACTTTTTACTTGAAATTTAATTACAACCTTTTCACTATTGTTTTTCTTTTTATATTTTTATAATCAAACAATTACCTCATTGTGTATGTGACTTAGTTTATTTTTTTCTTATAAGCTATTACCAAATAAGTGCAATTATTTACTCTTACTTTTAAATACCTTTTTACCAAAATCAAATTCCAGTCACTTTATTTGCTTAATTGTACTCTTATATTCAAACAACTACCTCATTGTGTATATGACTTACTTTATATTTCCTTTATAAGCAACTACCTGATAAGTGCAATCATTTACTTATATTTTATAAATACTGTTAACCATTAGCCAACTTTAGTCAACTTTCAGTCACTTTATTTGCTTAATTGTATTCATATATTCTAACAACTACCTCATTGTATATGTGACTTACTTTATATTTCCTTTATAAGCAACTACCTGATAAGTGCAATCATTTACTTATTTTTTTTATTTTTTATTAACACATCGGCCGATTCCCACCAAGGCAGGGTGGCCCGAAAAAGAAAAACTTTCATCATCATTCACTCCATCACTGTCTTGCCAGAAGGGTGCTTTACACTACAGTTATAAAACTGCAACATTAACACCCCTCCTTCAGAGTGCCGGCACTGTACTTCCCATCTCCAGAACTCAAGTCCGGCCTGCCGGTTTCCCTGAATCCCTTCATAAATGTTACTTTGCTCACACTCCAACAGCACGTCAAGTATTAAAAACCATATGCCTCCATTCACTCCTATCAAATACGCTCACACATGCTTGCTGGAAGTCCAAGCCCTCGCACACAAAACTTCCTTTACCCTCCCTCCAACCTTTCCTAGGCCGACCCCTACCCCGCCTTCCTCCACTACAGATTTATACACTCTCGAAGTCACTCTGTCTCGTTCCATTCTCTCTACATGTCCAAACCACCTCAACAACCCCTCCTCAGCTCTCTGGACAATCGTTTTGGTAATCTCGCACCTCCTCCTAATTTCCAAACTCCAATTCTCTGCATTATATTCACACCACACATTGACCTCAGACATGACATCTCCACTGCCTCCAGCCTTCTCCTCGTTGCAACATTCATCACCCATGCTTCACACCCATATAAGAGCGTTGGTATAACTATACTCTCATACATTCCCTCTTTACTTCCATGGACAAGGTTCTTTGTCTCCACAGACCCAAGTGCTCCACTCACCCTTTTCCCTCATCAATTCTATGATTCACCTCATCCTTCATAGACCCATCCGCCGACATGTCCACTCCCAAATATCTGAATACATTCACCTCCTCCATACTCTCTCCCTCCAATCTGATATCCAATCTTTCGTCACCTATTCTTTTTGTTATCCTCATCACCTTACTCTTTCCTATATTCACTTTCAATTTTCTTCTTTTACACACCCTACCAAATTCATCCACCAACCTCTGCAGCTTCTCTTCAGAATCTCCCAAAGCACAGTGTCATCAGCAAAAGCAACTGTGACAACTCCCACTTTGTATTTGCTTCTTTATCTTTTAGCCCAACACCTCTTGCCAAGACCTCGCATTCACTTCTCTTACAACCCCATCTATAAATATATTGAACAACCACGGTGACATCACACATCCTTGTCTAAGGCCCACTTTTACTGGGAAATAGTCCCCTTCCCTCCTACACACTCTAACCTGAGCCTCACTATCCTCATAAAAACTCTTCACTGCTTTCAGTAACCTTCCTCCTATTCCATACACCTGCAACATCTGCCACATTGCCCCCTATCTACCCTATCATACGCCTTTTTCCAAATCCATAAATGCCACAAAACATCTTTACCCTTATCCAAATACTGTTCACCTATATGTTTCACTGTAAACACTTGGTCTACACACCCCCTACCTTTCCTAAAGCCCCTTGTTCATCTGCTATCCTGCTTTCTGTTTTACTCTTAATTCTTTCAATAATAACTCTACCATACACTTTACCAGGTACACTCAACAGACTTATTCCCCTATAATTTTTGCACTCTCTTTTGTCCCCTTTGCCTTTATACAAAGAAACAATACACGCTCTCTGCCAATCCCTAGGTACCTTACCCTCTTCCATACATTTATTAAATAATAGCACCAACCACTCCAAAATTATATCCCCACCTGCTTTTAACATTTCTATCTTTATCCCATCAATCCCAGCTGCCTTACCCCTTTCATTCTACCCACTGCCTCACGAACTTCCCCTACACCCACAACTGGCTCTTCCACACTCCTACAAGATGTTATTCCTCCTTGCCCTACACTCGAAATCACAGCTTCCCTGTCTTCATCAACATTTAACAACTCCTCAAAATATTCTCTCCATCTTCCCGATACCTCTAACTCTCCATTTAATAACTCTCCTCTCCTATTTTTAACTGTCAAATCCATTTGTTCTCTAGGCTTCCTCAACTTATTAATCTCATTCCAAAACTTTTCTTATTTTCAACAAAATTTGCTGATAACATCTCACCCACTCTCTCATCTGCTCTCTTTTACATTGCTTCACCACTCTTTTAACCTCTCTTTTTCTCTCCATATACTCTTCCCTCCTTGCATCACTTCTACTTTGTAAAAACCTCTCATATGCTAACTTTTTCTCCCTTACTACTCTCTTTACATCATCATTCCACCAATCGCTCCTCTTCCCTCCCGCACCCACTCGCCTGTAACCACAAACTTCTGCTGAACACTAACACTACATTTTTAAATCTACCCCATACATTTTCGACCCCATTGCCTACACTCTCACTATCCCATCTATCCTCCAATAGTTGTTTATATCTTACCCTAACTGCCTCCTCTTTTAGTTTATAAACCTTCACCTCTCTTTTACTTACTGATTCTATTTTCCTTGTATCCCATCTACCTTTTACTCCCACTGTAGCTATAACTCAACGAGTCTCGGCGCGGTTTTGCAGGGGGGCGTTCCTGCCTTACAAATTTGATAACTTTTTTCACTGGGGTGTTTGGGGAGGTGGATCATGGTGGTGAGTATGATATTGTGTATGTGGACTTCAGTGAGGCTTTTGATAGAGTCCCACATCAGAGACTATTGAGGAAAGTTGAGGCACATGGAATGGGAGGAGAGATGTTTTCCTGGATGGAGGCGTGGTTGACGGGTGGGCAGCGGGGAGTTTGCATGGGTGGAGAGAGGTCGGAGTGGGGAGGCGTCGCAGGTTGTGTTCCGCGGGGGTCGGTATTGGGCCCCTTGTTGTTCGCAATCTGCATGGGCGACATTGATGAGGGAATGAGTGGCGACATGGGCAGGTTTGCCGATGACACCAAGATGGGCCGTCCAGTTCATTCAAGTGGGGACATTGGAGCGCTCCAGGAAGATTTGAATGGACTGGTGCGGTGGTCAGAGGGGTGGCAGATGCAGTTTAATGTGGATGGGTGCAAAGTTCTAAATGTTGGACAGGACGGTGGCCATGCCACATATAAACTAAATAATGTGGATCTTGATACTGCTGATTGCGAGGAGGATTTGGGAGTTCTGGTTGGCAGTAGTCTGAGACCGGGACAGCGGTGCATGGGTGTTCGCAGTGGAGCGAACAGAATCCTTGGCTTCATGTCGAGAAGCATAAGTGGTGGGAGTCCTCAGGTTGTTCTTCAACTCTGTATATCCTTGGTTGGGCCTCATCTGGATTGTGCTGCACAGTTTTGGTCACCGTATTACAGAATGGATATAGATGCTCTGGAAGGCGTGCAAGGGAGGGTGGCTGAGTTGATTCCATGTATCAGAAGTCTTCCCTATGAAGATAGACTGAGGGCCCTGAATCTGCACTCTCTAGAAAGGCGTAGAATTAGGGGGGATATGATTGAGGTGTATAAGTGGAAAACAGGAATAAATAAAGGGGATGTTAATAGCGTACTAAAAATATCTAGTATTGACAGGACTCGCAGCAATGGCTTTAAGTTGGATAAATTCAGATTCAGGAAGGATATAGGAAAGCATTGGTTTGGTAATAGAGTTGTCGATAAGTGGAACAAACTCCGAGTACAGTTATAGAGGCTAAAACATTGTGTAGTTTTAAAATAGGCTAGATAAATATATGAGTGGGTGCTCTGGAAAACGTACAAAGGAGGATGACTAAGTTGATCCCATGTATCAGAAATCTTGCCTATGAGGATAGACTGAGGGCCCTGAATCTGCACTCTCTAGAAAGGCATAGAATTAGGGGGATATGATTGAGGTGTATAAATGGAAAACAGGAATAAATAAAGGGATGTAAATAGCGTGCTAAAAATATCTAGTATTGACAGGACTCGCAGCAATGGCTGTAAGTTGGATAAATTCAGATTCAGGAAGGATATAGGAAAGCATTGGTTTGGTAATAGAGTTGTCGATGAATGGAACAAACTCCGAGTACAGTTATAGAGGCTAAAACGTTGTGTAGTTTTAAAAATAGGCTAGATAAACATATGAGTGGGTGCGGGTGGGTGTGAGTTGGTCCTGACTAGCTTGTGCTACTAGGTCAGATGCCGTGCTCCTTCCTTAAGTGAATGTAACCTGACCTGGATGGGTCGGGGCATTGGCTTAAGCCGGTGGGAGACTTGGACCTGCCTCGCATGGGCCAGTAGGCCTGCTGCAGTGTTCCCTCTTTCTTATGTTCTTTCTTTAACAAAGTGATCTGATATATCTGTAGCCCTCTATAAACATGTACATCCTGAAGTCTACTCAACAGTCTTTTATCTACCAATACATAGTCCAACAAACTACTGTCATTACGCCCTACATCATATCTTGTATACTTATTTATCCTCTTTTTCTTAAAATATGTATTACCTATAACTAAACCCCTTTCTATACAAAGTTCAATCAAAGGGCTCCCATTTTCATTTACACCTGGCACCCCAAACTTACCTACTACAACCTCTCTGCATGTTTCTCCCACTTTAGCATTTAGGTCCCCTACCACAATTACTCTCTCATTTGGTTCAAAAGTTCCTATACATTCGCTAACATCTCCCAAAATCTCTCTCTCCTCTACACTCCTCTCTTCTCCAGGTGCATACACGCTTATTATGACCCACTTTTCGCATCCGACCCTTATTTTAATCCACATAATCCTTGAATTTACACATTTATATTCCTCTTTCCTTCCATAACTGATCCTTCAACATTATTGCTACCCCTTCCTTAGCTCTAACTCTCTCAGATACTCCTGACTTAATCCCATTTATTTCTCCCCACTGAAACTCGCCTACCCCCTTCAGCTTTGTTTCGCTTAGGGCCAGGACATCCAACTTCTTTTCATTCATAACATCGGCAATCATCTCTTTCTTATCATCCGCACTACATCCACGCACATTCAGACAACCCAATTTTATAAAGTTTTTCTTCTTCTCGTTTTTAGTAGATTTGTACAGGAGAAGGGGTTACTAGCCCATTGCTCCCGGCATCTTAGTCGCCTCATACGACACGCATGGCTTACGGAGGAAAGATTCTTTTCCACTTCCCCATGGACAATAGAGAAAATAAAAAGAACAAGAGCTATTAAGAAAAAGAAGAAAAACCTAGATGTGTGTATGTATATATATGCATGTGTATGCCAGTGTAGTGTGACCTAAAGTGTAAGTAGCTAGATATACCTGTTATCCAGCGTGTTTATGAGACAGAAAAAAGACACCAGCAATCCTACCATCATGTAAAACAGTTTCAGGTTTCTGTTTCACAGTCACCTGGCAGGACGGTAGTACCTCCCTGGGTGGTTGCTGTCTACCAACCTACTACCTTACTTATATCTTATAAATACCTTTTACCATTAGCCAACTTCAGTCACTTTATTAACTTCAATTTAATCAAAACTTCTAGTTCAATAGCTCTTTGCATTCATTAACCTCTTATTGCCTTTCATATACTAAAGTTTCAACCAGTGCCACATTGAATCAAAAATTTATTTTTCCATACCAATTTAATACTAGTCATTGAAGTTGTTCTAACCATTCATTAGACAGTTAAATTAGTATATCATTAACATTATTCAAATATCCTATATCACTGTAAAATTCCTGTAAACACTTGCTCATAATTGTGTTAATCCATTAGCAAGTAAGACTTTAATCTAATACCATATCATTAAGTTTAGCATAATCTATTGTTCCCAAGTCTAGTTATAGAATCACATTAATTCCTATGATTACAGGCATTGATCCTGATATCAACCTATTATTAAATGACTTACATGACTCCAACAGCAATTGTAACTATTACACAGCTGATCAAGCAAAGACATTACTCAGAGCCAACAATAACTTAACTATCTTCAATTACAATGTTAGATCGTTGAGCAAACATTATGATGACCTCACAGCACTACTCCAATCCCTACAGTCCAATATGTCAATCATCACACTCACTGAGACCTGGCTAAAGCCTGATACTACAGGTATCTATGCCATCCCAGGTTACACAGCCATTCACAACTGTAGGACAGACCAGCGAGGGGGTGGAACAGCAATATATTATACAGATCAACTCGACTGTATCGAAAATTCTTGTACAAGGGATGAACATGGAGAATATATTATAGCTAAATTTAAATCAAAAGACCTGCAAAACCCCTCACAGTGATAAACATCTACAGATTACCACAGTCAAACATCCGCCACTTTAGTGAAAAACTAGGAAACCTGATAATCGATTCACGCCTTAACAAAGATCATTTGCTGCTCACAGGAGATTTCAACATAAATCTCCTACATGACCAAGACCCGCAGGTAACTGAATTCACAAACACTATGAGCAACTGCTTATTACTACCAACAATATCAAAACCTACAAGAATCTCCGATAATAGTACCTCGTTACTAGACCACATCTGACTAACACAATATCCCCTGTCAATTTGGATTCAGGACCAACAAGAGCACAAACGATGCTATAACACACATGTTAGAGTTAATATACACCGCACTTGAGAAGAAAGAAGTTCCGCTGGGAATCTTCATAGACCTATGCAAAGCATTTGATACAGTCGACTCATGATTTATTGCTCACAAAATTAGCGCACTATGGTATTAGGGGCACCCTCAACTACCTAAAGTCGTACCTTAGCAACACAAGTCAGTACATGAACACAAATGGAGAGAACTCTTCCACACAACAAATTACAGTCGGTGTCCTCAAGGTAGTGTCCTGGGGCCACTCCTATTCCTCATTTACATAAATGACCTACCGAATGCATCACAACTACTCAAACCCATTTTGTTTGCAGATGACACAACATATGTCTTCTCTCACCCAAATCCAGTCATACTAGCCAACACAGTTAATGCCGAATTACAGAAAATATCAACATGGATGATGACAAATAAGCTTACTCTCAATACGGACAAGACCTACTACATTCAGTTTGGAAACAAAGCTACAAATGTTCCACTTAACATAACGCTAAATGGTTCACCCATCACAAGGCTCACAGAGGGAAAATTCCTAGGAATCCACCTTGACAGTAGTCTTAAATTCCAAACACACACACAACAAATTTCCAAGAAAATCTCAAGGACAGTAGGTATATTATCTAAGATACGCTATTATGTGCCTCAACCAGCTCTCATTGCACTATATCATTCTCTTATCTACCCTTATCTCACGTATGGAATCTGTGCATGGGGCTCAACAACATTAAATCACCTTAGACCACTCATAACCCAGCAAAAGGCTGCAGTCAGGATAACAAATTCCCACTCTAGACAGCATACTCCACCTATATTCAGAACCTTAAAACTACTCACCATAAAAAATATTCATACCTATTCATGTGCCTTCTACATACATAAAACTCTACATGCTAATATCAACCCTGCGCTCAGAATTCTCCTCAACAACTTTAATAGATCCCACGAACATGACACAAGACACAGATCACTATTTGACATACCCCGAGTCCATACTAACCAATGTAAAAATTCTATGCACATAAAGGGCCCCAAAATCTGGAATTCATTACCAGTAAATATCAAGTTAACCTTGTCGGAAAATCAATTCAAGACTCTTCTCAAAAATCACCTACTCACCCTATACTAAATACTCATACTGTAACAAACTTCCAAACCCAATATTATTTTACTTAAGAAGATCTCAATTTGATATGTTCATCCTCCTTAACACTTGTTGCAATTTCATATCACCATATTGTCATTTAAAATCTTATAGTATCATCATTTTCTTAATTTGAAATAAAATATATATCTAGATGAAACTCTTAAAAACTATTTCTAGTATTGTTATTATACTAGTATAGCATCAACATACTGTAATTTGAAATAAATTCTACAACTAGATTAAACTCAACCAATTTCTCTTGTATTGTCTTTTAATAGTATGTATAACCATTTAATAATTTAAATAATACAGAACTAGAATAAACTCAATCAATTTCTTTAGCATTAAGTACTTAGTGAATAAGTCTCTAGAATAAACTGCCCCTAATGCCATGGCATGCCAGTGGCTCTCCTTGCATTACAGTTTTATAATTGTTTTATAATTGTAACTACCAATAACATTGTACACTTGTAACATGCATTGAAATAAAAATTATTATTATTATTATATTATTATTATTAATAGTATAATTATACAATAACAAATCTAGAAGCAGTGCTTTGAAACTGGGTCTAGACCAGCTGATGATGTCTTACCGTCAGCTGTATAATGTACTGCAGGGTAAAAGAGCCCAGAGATCTATTACAGCATTTATGCACACTCCAATACAACCATCGACTTTAGTACCAGAACCTCTACCATCCACTTCTGCCGACAACCAACAACCATCCACCTCAGCCCAGTAGGGCCACACCATCCATATCCACTCTCTTCACAACCATCCACAAACATCATTACCCACAATTTAAGGTAAGAAATACTATTATTTCTATTGCATTTGTAGTCTTAAGCAGTAATATATCACAACAATGAACTACAATTACATATTCACCTTCAATTTTTTGCAAGATTTGTTGGTCTAAAAAAAAACTTGTTTGGCTTTTTGGGGACTCCTAGGAACGTAACCTTATTTTTCCCATAAGTTCTTTTAATTATCTAACATGAAATTATCTAACATTGCGTTTTCAGGAACGTAACTACCCTGCTAAATGACAGTCTACTGTACGTAATTTATAAATAAGAAATATTTACACTTTAATTAATAAGAAATATTTACACTTACCTTGGAGGAGATGGTGGCAGAGGGCAGCGTTCCTGTCAGTGCCCATATATACCTCAAACAACATTGGAGGAGTTTCGTGTCGTCCTTTTCTATCGCTTAATTGGTACTTTGCTACGATTTCTTTCTTTAATTCTATGGTGTTCCTCACTTTCTTTACCAAAGGGTTGGCCCTAGGAGCGTTCTTTGGGCCCATGGTGGCTTATTTAGCAATTGCAAGCACAAAACCAATGGATTATTAAGAAATGTATCGTATGAAAACATGAGGTGATCGTCACTCGCCGAGATACAATGCCAGACTGACTCTGAATGGTGTTTGGGAACCTGTGTGTGCCCACGGCAGCTGGGAGGCTGCCCGGACGCGTTTCATACGACCACCAAATTCTAAGCCAAATCATGAAAATTAAGGCAATATTTTGATGAAAAAAGTTGCCGATAATCAAAATTAACAATATTCAAGGCGGACGAAATTCAAGGGTCCACTGTATTACACTTGCTTTCCATTTTGAATTTTTATTCACATAAAAAATAGAAGATCTATTGTTACACAGACTACTGGATTATTGTAATAATTGTATAAATAATGTCAACCCAATTGTGACCACGTATTAGACCGGCAAGTTGGACACGTATTGGACAGTGACATCATTTGTTTACTCTTCAACATCATTAAAAATCGAACATTTCCACTACTTTGAGCTCAATTTCAAGGCACTTTCCGTCCCAAAACCAATTGAAATTATCTCTATTTCTGTAATGTATCTTCCATTGTATCAAACGAGACCAAGAAAATGAGAATACAACCATAAAAACCATACAAAAATACACCACAAAGTAGCTGTTTTACACCAAAAATATGGTCAGTTTTTTTCCTCATGCACTGCGTGCTGCAGGATTTTTTTTATATAGTGTACACTTTCGCACAGACCTATTCTCTCATATGTGGGCCCAAATTTACTGGTCACAGTTTATCTGAGTGAGCTGAGCTCATGGCATCATACAAAGGGACCAACAGTGGCTTCAAAGTCACCTGATGTTTTATGGACACTGTACGGTGTTTTTTTTTAACAGGGAAGCATTTCCTTTATTTGTTGGAACCATGACTAGGGCAAAAAATGAGCAAGTTATAAAATAAATGGAGAAAATAAATTGGAATGACTTATGAGCAAGTACCCTACCAAAAATAGGGGCAGGTTGGTGCGTCAACCCCGAAATTTGAAATTATGTTAGCCAAAATTGTGCCGGATCACTGATGAAACCGGATTAGTGATGGCCCTGTACTGAGAAGAAATTTTTGGGTTGAGCCTGCAACCTGGTCCCCTTTTCTTCATGCTGAAAAGCAAAAAGGTTAGAAAGGAGAGTTTAAAAAAAATCCCCAGCATTACAAGATAAAAGTAGCCCCATTGATTGCCTATCAGATTTTTTCATTTTAATGGTTCAATTTCATCTGTGAATACACAAGCAGTTATTAATTTTTATTTTAAATTGTCAAGAAGATCATCAAAACAAAAACTAATCATCATTTTCCTAAAAGTCTTCTCACTGTCACAAATTTTTATAAATGGTTGATACCGCAGACCATAAGCAGGGGCAGTCTACATCACACGTGCACCCCCTAGGAGCATAAAACGCATAATTTTCATTTTCTTCTGTACTATTATAGATTCACACTCAATTCTTCTTTAGCAACTATCATTTCATCATTTTTGGATGCCATGGTTAATATCCAGAGATGAAATGGAGTAAAAAAAATATCCAAAATTATAATATAAAAAAGGAGTAAGGTAAGGATGCTCCCAGAAAGCAACTGCAAGTGATTTGAGTGGCAGGGGGAAAAGGGGAAGGGACCCGGTTTCTCCAAACATCTCTCAGGCAGAGGAAAAAAATTCCACAGCTGTAGTACCCAGATTTTGGGCACAACTATGCTACTGAAACCTCTAGAGGATAGTAAAAAAATTTGTTCCTTTATTTCAGGGGCATTACAATGCTAATACAAAGTTTTTTGACAATAAAAAAATCTTTCACATTATAACAAAACTGCATTATAAACCATACCGGGGGTGGGGTTAAAACCCTTTGGGTCAGAGTCTAAAAAACCCAAACCCCGCGTAAGCCACTGGGCCAGCTAGCTTCAATAAGATTCATCCAACTGGGTATATTTCTACACCATTGGGGAAAGGGTTTGCATTATTTTAAAAATCACATTATAAAAGGGTTAAATTTTATCTACCCCAAAATTTTTAATAAAAAAACCCTTTTACCGGGTTTAAAAAGGGAAATTCCTTAAAAAGGGTATTTCACTTTTTGGGGCCTACTTTTTCTGTTCAATGGCAGAAATCCTTCGTTTTATTTTTTTTTAAAAACTTAAAAAATCTACAAAAGTTAAATTTGATTTTTCTGTGTCAAATTACCAAACTAGCAAACACAAGTAATAACTACAGTAAAGGCTTAGAAAAAAAAAAAAAAGGGGAGAGAGGGGGGAGGTAGGTGGGGGGGGTGGGGGGTGTTTTGTTAGTTACCATTTTGGCCCCCAGGCACATGTCAATTAGACACTAGGCCTGTTGTTATTTTGTGTGTGTTTTTATGAAAGGGGGAAAATTTTTAAATGTTTCTCCCCCCAAAGGGGGAAATTAAACCCCGGGGCCCCCCCCATGGGGGAAAAAGAGTTTTTCCCCCCGGGGCCCCCGGGGGGGTGTGTGCGCTTGCATGTGTGTGTTTTTTGTAAAAGGTGGGATATCAATACACCCCAATAGCAGAAACCTTTTTTTCATGTTTTTTTTTTATTAACAAGAATTTCACATAAAAACAGGGGTTTTTTTGGGAAAAAAACCCCCTGTTATGTAAAAACTAGGGAAAATTATCAAATTTAAATGGATCTTTTTTTTGTACTTTTTAAAAAGATTTTGTTTGATTCAAAAAACAAACTGACTGCCCCATGATAATATATTTTAAAAAAAAAATGATAAAATCAACTTCCCCTGAAAAATGGCGCCCAAAAAGGGAATAAGACCAACAAGGGCATTGGCTGGCATGAGGGGAGAGAAATATTTAAAGGACCCCTTCAGTGCACTCAGTTTTCTTTATCCACACATGTATCCACAACAAACAGGAAAATTTGGGATATTCTGCTGCCTCTGAGGAAGAATCGGGGGAAAAAAAATTAGAGACATTAAAAAAAAATTTTAAAAGTTTAAAAAAAATGAGGTATGTCTGGGTACAAAGTAGCGGGGGGTTTATCTGGGCCCGTGTTTAGAGGGTTTTTTTTAGTACTTTTATGGATAGTAGGGACATAGTCGAGCCCCTTCCCTTACTAAACATAACATCCCCAAAAATTTTATTCAAGCATGCTACGATACAGATATCCCAAAAAGGTCAACAGATAAAAAAATTTTTTTTTATTAGCAAATATAATTAATAACCTTCCCAGTTTACAAAAAACAAAAAAAATTTTAAAAAAAAAAAAACCTAAACAAAATTTGATTTTCCCCCTTTAAAAAAAATGTAAAAAGTAAAAAAAAAAAATTTAAAAACATAAACAAGATAAATAAAATTAAGTATCAAGTAATTTTAAAAAAAAAAGGACAATGTTAAAAGTATAAAAAAAAACTGAAG
>WNWK01042978.1:0-15721 GCA_009830355.1 Cherax destructor | reverse complement strand
GTGATTCTGTAACATCCAGGTCCATTGTATACTGGTAGTACAGGTTTCGGGTAACAATCAGGTTCATTATCGGCTCATCAAAGTATAGTTGAAAATAGTCTAACTCATAGACTCATTTGTGATGGGACAGTGTGGCATGATCCCCCACCCCATAAAATTAAAAGGATGGGGCCCAAAATGGTGTATTTTGTAATTCCATTACATCAGTGGTGGGGGTGGACCTGGGCATGGACGGGGGGGAGAAGGAGGGGGGGAGGGGGTGGGGCCCCCTGGTTGAAGGTGCGCGTGGTCCTTTGTCTGCCCACCCCCCCCCAAAAGGGAAAGGCATCTCCCCCCCCCTCTTCCTCCACCCCAGCATACTCCCCCTTCATTACCCCTTTCACTATCAGTGGGGGGTTTTTGGATTGTGCCCTGCCAGCCCTTTCTGACTGAAATTGGCCCCTGCCGGGGTTAGGTTGCCCCCAAAAACCGTTTCATTGGGAATAATGATAATCCCTTTCACTCGTGAATGTCTATGGGCATAAAATCGTTTTCATCCGTCACTTATACCCCACTTTCACTATCGTCATTATTATAAAAAATGGAAAATGATAGTTTCCTCGGGGGTTTGCCTTTGGGGTAGTAACACTAAACCCCAGAGGTGCTGGGCTGAGGTCTGTGGCCCCCTGGCCCCCCCAAGGCTGGGTGAGGGTCGGGGGGCACACGCCACCGGGCCCCCCCAAAGTGCTGGGCGGGGGTCTGGTATGGCCCACTGTCACTGGCCCCCCCAGAGGTGTGGGCGGGGGTCATCTGGGTTGTCATAAATATTTCACAAATTTCCCTTAAAATTTTTGGCAATACACAAAAAACCCCCTTTAAAAAGGGGAGGAGCTTGGCCTTTTGGGGATTGGCCCTTTTACAAAGTCCCCTCCAACAGAGCGGAGGGGGGGGTTTTTGGCAGGCAACAGGGAAGGGGTACAAGAGGGGGGTAATAATGGAGTAAGTAGTGGAAGGGGTGTGTGTAATAGTAGTAGTGGAGACAGTCATTTTCCCAAAAAAAGGAGCCCCAATGGGCTAGGGGCCCCGAAAGGGGGGCCCCGAAAACCGAGGGGGGAAAAAGGGGGAATAAAATGAAGGACAAATACAAGGCAAAGAAAAGAAAGGGGAAAACCCCTTGGAGAAAAAAAGGAAGGGAAGGATAAAAAAGGGGAAGGAATCGGGTTTAAAGCCCCGGGTGTTCGGTTCTGTGGGGTTGTGTGTGTATTGTTCCAGTCATATTGTGCCTTTTTGTTTTGGGGCTATATCACTTTAATCCACTAACCCGTTCTTTTTCCCTTTTCCCGAAATAGTAAGTGTTAATAGGGCGAGGTGTGGTGAACCCGAGGATGTGCCATGATGTTGACCCAAAGATGGAGCTAAAACAACTGGTCCCATGCAGTACCCAGGTGTCCCAATTTTTTTCATACTCGTACACTGAGGGCGCAGACCCATTCTCTCATTCGGCGCTCGGGCCCTTCGCTAAATTTAAACAATGAAAAATAAAACGTGACCCGTTGGGCGTCACTACAAATGTTTTTCGTTTGGACAGAAAAAGGGTTAAAATTTGTGGGTGCTGGTGTTTGTAGATGATTGTGAAGAGAGTGGAGAGTTATGTGTGGCCCTACTGGGCTGAGGTGGATAGTAGAGGTTCTGGAACTGAAGTCGATGGTTGTATTGATTGTCTAACTTTAAGTCATTCAGTAAATCAGTCAAGTCATTCAGTAAGTCAGTCAAGTCATTCAGTAAGTCAGTCAAGTCATTCAGTAAGTCAGTCAAGTCATTCAGTAAGTCAGTCAAGTCATTCAGTAAGTCAGTCAAGTCATTCAGTAAGTCAGTCAAGTCATTCAGTAAGTCAGTCAAGTCATTCAGTAAGTAAGTCGTCATTCAGTAAGTCAGTCAAGTCATTCAGTAAGTCAGTCATTAAGTCAAGTCATTCAGTAAGTCAGTCATTAAGTCAAGTCATTCAGTAAGTCATTCAGTAAGTCAGTCATTAAGTCAAGTCATTCAGTAAGTCATTCAGTAAGTCAGTCAAGTCATTCAGTAAGTCAATCAAGTCATTCAGTAAGTCAGTCAAGTCATTCAGTAAGTCAGTCAAGTCATTCAGTAAGTCAGTCAAGTCATTCAGTAAGTCAGTCAAGTCATTCAGTATGTCAGTCAAGCCAGTCAATCACACAAACTTATGCTTACCTCTTTTATGTGTACAAAGTAACACTTCATTACCGCCACGGGTTGTCTTGTCTAATATCTTTGTTTTCTTCGTTAATTCTAAGACTTGAATGTTTACACCTTTTCTTGCCACTTTGAGCAACACTGGTATGCCTACTGGGTGTCATGGTTGCTTGGCAGATACAAGATATGGTAATTTAAAGATCAAAACACAATTCACTCTCTCTCATTCTTCACAAACACAGCTGGCTTGTAGCAGAGGACTTTTTTTGACGCATATGAAATACGAATGGTGAGATGGTGGGGTCTGGGGGGGTGGCTGGGGAAGGCGGGTGGTGTCCGCTGAACCAAAACAAGGGGGCTGCTTGACGGAATGGGAATTTGTTTTTCCTTCCCGTAAACTGTAAGTTTATTCAGGTATACACAGATACAGTTACAAAGATTATCATACATAGCAGCATATGTGTAGAGAACCTAGGATAACCCAAAATTGTCAGAGTGACTTATTTCCATTCTGTCTGACTTTTTTGGGTTATCCTAGGTTATCTACATATATGCTGCTATGTATGATAATCAATGTAACTGTACTCACCTAATTGTGGTTGCAGGGGTCGAGACTCAGCTCCTGGCCCCGTGTATCTGAATAAACTTACAGTTTGCTGGAAGGAAAAACAAATTCCTTTTTCCTCTAAGCACGAGGATTGGGCTTACACTTGAAATCACCTGATGCATTACCGCAAAGGAGCAAGGTGAAGCGATCCTTTGCTGTCTTGAAGCCTGGTGCACTTTTCTCTTGCTGACTGATATAAGTTCGTGTTAGCATTTTCTTCCAGAAAACACTTGTCTCGTCAGCATTAAACACTTTATGTGGCTCATAGCCACCCTCAGTAGGACCCCCACTGACTCAATGGTTTAACCCACCGTGGGCTACCGTGCGCTCAAAATTTTTTCCCCTCCCGCGAACCGTGTAATATCATTTTTACGTCGTGTTAGATAATAATGTGCCGCAATTCTTCAATTGTGCAATACCCATAACGTGCAACATAATCTTGTGCTAAATGACAGTCTACTGTAATGTAAATAAATTAATCCGTTCCTGCTGTCAGGAGACATGACAAAATAGTACAGTGCTTCAATATGACATTATTATCAGCTCTACAGGTTATTTATCTATCACAATTCATCTAATATGACATAATAAACAATATAAATAACATAAAAACCTGATATACACTCTAGAATGAATAAAATATGTAGTATATCTCAATACGTATGTGATGCGGGGGAGGACGGCGATCGCGGGCATTCTTGCTCTAGCTATGAAAACGTCTTCCCATTCTTTCCTCCTTCAGACGTGTTAGTATAAGAGAAAACGGAGTTTGTGAGGCAAACTACATTAGATCATAAGAAAACCATAATGTACAAATAAACTGGTGTAAATAAACCATTTACATATCTTTCAGAAGATATGCAGAGTGGCTTACACTTAATTGCTACACTATTAATGCTACTCTTAATGCTACACTGAACTTAACTGCTTTAAACTTCACATCTTGCACCTGTAATGGTTGCAGGAACACATTAAAATCACTAAGAGTGTGTTATTAGTTTTGAATATGCCATATTAATATTATATTATATAATAAACATGCTACGTAACGTATAAACATATAAATTAACATAAATATGAGATGCTTTTCCAGTCGGCTTGACGGACTGAAAAAAAAAACCATTCTTGTCTGGGCTGGTAACAACAACAACAATAACTGGTTTGTTTACAAAACTCGTGAACCTTCTACACTCTCATGTACAGTGGTCCCCCGAGTAACGAAAAACTTCATCCCAGAAGCCTGCTCAAGTGCCATTACTGAACAAATTTACTCCCTTAAGGAATAATGTCACGTAGGTTAGTCTATTTCAGGCCCCCAAAAATACACTTCCACAAGCACTTACAATATTATACTACTTACATAACTGTACGATTTCAGGGGTGTTCGTTACTCGGGGGACCACTGTACTCATGTACTCATCTTGTTTACTCACCTCTCACTCTAAATTAAGACTACAAATATTTTAAGGTAAGTAATGAGTGTACTGCATATGCATTTTATCGCTCTAGGGCACTTTAAAAGCCTAGTACAGTGGTCCCTCGGTTTTCGTGCATCTCCAAACTCGAACATTTATGCAAGTGTATTTTCGTAAGTGCTGTTGCAAGTGTATTTTTGGGGGTCTGAAATAGACTAACCTACGTGACATTATTTTTTAAGGAAGTAAATTCGTTCGGTAATGGCACTTGAGCAGCATTCTGGAACGAATTTTCGGTGAAAACCGAGGGACCCCTGAATATAATGTGTGAGTGGGGTAGCCAGATGGAGGTTACATACCTACAACACACTGATACCTACCTTCCTTAATATTCACTTTGCACCTTATATTAAGAAAATTAAGACTACAAATATTTTAAGGTAAGTACAGTGGACCCCCGGTTTACGTTATTAATTCGTTCCAGAATGCTGTTCAAGTACCGTTACCAAACGAATATGTTCCCATAAGGAATAATGTAAATTAGATTAGTCCTTTTAGACCCCAAAAATACATTTACAAAAGCACTTACAAAAATACACTTACATAATTGTTCGAGTTTGGAGCTGTACGTAAACCGGGTGTCCACTGTAATGAGTGTACTGTATATGCATTTTATCACTCTAGGACACTTTAAATGCCTAGCATATAATGTAATGTTCACTCGAGGAGAAACTAAGCGGGCAAGCGGACAGGTCTGGTACGCGGTACAAAACACGAGGCACAGTGCGAAACTCAGGACAAAATTTAGCTGAAAAAATGGTTCTAAACTTGAAAAGTAAGATACTCAGGGCGTTTGAAACTCGGGGTTCCACTGTAAATGATTTTTGGTAAATATTTTTTTCTCAGTTGTTTGTTGGGCTATCTTATTGAAACTTGGGCAATGTATGATGGAAAGATGCTTCTTAACATACACCAAAAATTAAAGAAATCGGACCATAAATAACGGAGTTCACTTCTCAGCCATTAGTCGCCCCTTAGCGGTATATTTTCGTATGGTTTTTATAGTTGTATTCTCATTTTTTTGGTCTTATTTGATAGAATGGAAGATATATTACAGAAATAGATATGATTTTGATTGGTTTCACAACAAAAAGTACCTTGAAATTGAGCTCAAGGTAGCAGAAATGTTCGATTCTTTGGTGATGTTCAAGAGTAAACAAATGACGTCACCGTACAATACCTGTCCGAGTGGCCAGTCCAATACGCATTCATGAATGGGTTGACATTATTTATACAATTATTACAATAATGCAGTAGTCTGCATAACAGTAAATCTTCTATTTTTTGTGTGAATAAAAATTCCAAATGATAAGCAAGAGTATGTAAATAATAATAATAATAAGCGAGTGTGTAGGAACTTTTGAGCCAAATGAGAGAGTAATCATGGTAGGAGACCTAAATGCTAAAGTAGGAGAAGCATCATTTAGAGAGGGTGTGGTAGGTAAGTTTGGGTACCAGGTGTAAATGATAATGGGGAGCATTTGATTGAACTTTGTATAGAAAGGGGTTTGGTTATAGGTAACATATATTTTAAGAAAAAGAGGATAAATAAGTACAGTGGACCCCCGAGTTTCGTAAAAACTTCACTCCTGAAGTCTGCTCAAGTGCCATTACCGAACGAATTTACTCCCTTAAGGAAAAATTTCACGTAGGTTAGTCTATTTCAGACCCCCAAAAATACACTTCCACAAGAACTTACAAAATTATACTTACATAATTGCACGATTTCCGGGGTATTCTTTAACCGAGGGTCCACTGTATACAAGATATGATGTAGGGCGAAATGACAGTACAGTGGTACCTCGAGTTACGATATTTTTTCGTTCGAGAATGCTGTTCAAGTGCCATTACCAAACGAATTTATCCCCATAAGGAATAATGTAAAATAGACTAGTCCTTTTACACCCCCAAAAATATACTTACAAAAGCATTTAAAAAAATAAACTTATATAAAAGGGCGATTTTGGGGACCATCGTAACTCGAGGTACCACTGTAGTTTGTTTGACTATATATTGGTAGATAAAAGACTGTTGGGTAGACTTCAGGATGTACATGTTTATAGAGGGGCCACAGATATATCAGATCATTTTTTAGTTGTAGCTACAGTGAGAGTAAAAGGTAGATGAGATACAAGGAGAATAGAAACAGCAAGTAAGACAGAAGTGAAGATTTATAAACTAAAGGAGGAGGCAGTTAGGGTAAGATATAAACAACTGTTGGAGGAAAGATGGGCTAGTCAAAGTAGTATAGGCAATGGGGTAGAAGAGGTATGGGGTAAGTTCAAGAATATAGTGTTAGTGTTCAGCAGAGGTTTGTGGTTACAGGAAAGTGGGTGTGGGAGGGAAGAAGAGAGATTGGTGGAATGATGATGTAAAGAGAGTAGAGTAAGAGAGAAAAAGTTAGCATATGAGAGGTTTTTACAAAGTAGAAGTGATGCAAGGAGGGAGGAGTATATTGAGAGAAAAAGAGAGGTTAAGAGAGTGGTGAAGCAATGTAAAAAGAGAGCAAATGAGAGGGTGGGTGAGATGTTATCAACAAATTTTGTTGAAAATAAGAAAAAGTTTTGGAGTGAGATTAATAAGTTGAGAAAGCCTAGGGAAAGAATGGATTTGTCAGTTAAAAATGGGAGAGGAGAGTTATTAAATGGAGAGTTAGAGGTATTGGGAAGATGGAGGGAATATTTTAAGGAATTGTTAAATGTTGATGAAGATAGGGAAGCTGTGATGTCGTGTATAGGGCAAGGAGGAATACATCTTATAGAAGTGAGGAAGAACCAGTTGTGAGTGTGGGCGAAGTTCGTGAGGCAGTGAGTAGAATAAAAGGGGGTAAAGCAGCTGGGATTGATGGGATAAAGACAGAAATATTAAAGGCAGGTGGGGATATAATTTTGGAGTGGTTAGTGTTTTTATTTAATAAATGTATGGAAGAGGGTAAGGTACCTAGGGATTGGCAGAGAGCATGCATAGTTCTTTTGTATAAAGGCAAAGGGGACAAAAGAGAGTGTAAAAATTATAGGGCACTCTGAAGTGCCGGCACTCTGAAGGGGTGCTAATGTTGCAGTTTTATAGCTGTAGTGTAAGCACGCCTTTGGCAAGACAGTGATGGAGTGAGTGATGATGAAAGTTTTTCTTTGTCGGGCCACCCTGCCTTGGTGGGAAATGGCCTATGTGTTAATAAAATATAAAATAATAATAATAATAATAATAATACGTATAATATAATAATTACAGTGGAACCCTGAGTTTCGGCCACCCCGAGTATTGGCCGCTTCGAGTTTCGGTCGCTTTTTTCGGCCGAATTTTGTCCCGACTTTCGGCCGGCATACCAGACCTGTCCGCCTGCCCGCGCTTGCGCGCCTCGCTGTGCAGGCTTCGTGAGCCAGTCTAGCATTGTTTACCCTTGAGTGAACATTACCCTGCACTCTCATCCAAATATTTCACAATAAATTCATTCTGTTTAGTGCTTGTTTATTGAGTGCGACTGTGAAATAAGTCACCATGGGTCCAAAGAAACTTCGTAGTGGCACCCCTGTGGTAAAGAAAGTGAGGAACACAATAGAATTGAAGGAAGAAATTGTAGCAAAGTACCAAAGTGGAGGAGGAAGAGAGAGGGAAGAATGTGCCTTCTTCAGTGATTCTATGATATGTACAATACTAAAGCAGCACGAGTCAATAAAGGCTATAGCGCCAGCTAGTGATAAAGTGTAGCATTAACAGTGTAGCAAGTAAGTTAAGCGATTAATCAATAGAAAAATGACAGCACGAAACTGACTCCTCCAATGTTGTCGGAGTTATAAAGGGCGATTGACAACACTGCTATCTCTGGTGGCCATCACCACCACTATGTACACTATGTAAGGCTAATCTTTCAGTGGCCCTTATACACCCAACAACAAACAACACAGCAACACTCGACGGTTAGGGAGAGAGACATATGACATATTTTATTCATTCTAGAGTATATATCGTGTTTCTATGTCATTAATATTGTTTATGTCATATTAGATGAATTGTGCTAGATAAATAAGCCGTAGAGTTGATATTAGTGTCATATTGAAGGACTATCTTGCCCTGCCTCCAAACAAACTCTCCTGCCTCTCTCATAGCCAACAAGAGTCTTCAATAAAGGTAAAACTTATTTAAATGTTCATTTATCCATTAAAATTAGTGCTTTATATTTATTTCTCATTGTTTTCTGTATGTAAAACTATAGTATTTATTCTTTAAAAAAAATGATTTTTTGTGAATATGTATTTCTGGGTGGAACGGATTAATTGGATTTACATTATTTCTTATGGGAAATACAGTGGACCCCCAAGTAACATAAAAACTTCATTCCAGAAGCCTCCTCAAGTGCCATTACCGAACGAATTTACTCCCTTAAGGAATAATGTCACGTAGGTTAGTCTATTTCAGACCCCCAAAAATACACTTCCACAAGCACTTACAATATTACACTTACATAATTGTACAATTTCCGGGGTGTTCGTTACTCGGGGGTCCACTGTATTGCTTTGACTTTCTGCCATTTCGAGTTCAGGCTTAGCTCCTGGAACGGATTATGGCCGAAACTCGGGGTTTCACTGTATATAATAATATACGTAATATAATAATATAAATTATTATAAGAATACATACGTACTAATAAATAATAATAATAATAATAATAATAATAATAATACATATAATAATAATAGTATAATAATATAATAAATAATAATATGTACATACGATAATAATATATATAATAATAATGTACTATAATAATAATTTAACAACTCAAAATATTCCCTCCATTTTCCTGATACCTCTAACTCTCCATTTAATAACTCTCCTCTCATATTTTTAACTGTCAAATCCATTTGTTCCCTAGGCTTCCTCAACTTATTAATCTCACTACAAAACGTTTTCTTATTTTCAACAAAATTTGTTGACATCTCACCCACTCTCTCATTTGCTCTCTTTTTACATTGCTTCACCACTCTCTTAACCTCTCTTTTTCTCTCCATATACTCTTCCCTCCTTGCATCACTTCTACTTTGTAAAAACCTCTCACATGCTAACTTTTTCTCCCTTACTACTCTCTTTACATCATCATTCCACCAATCGCTCTTCTTCCCTCCCGCACCCACTTTCCTGTAACTACAAACTTCTGCTAAACACTCTAACACTACATTCTTTAACCTACCCCATACATCTTCGACCCCATTGCCTAAACTCTCACTAGCCCATCTATCCTCCAATAGTTGTTTATATCTTACCCTAACTGCCTCCTCTTTTAGTTTATAAACCTTCACCTCTCTCTTACTTACTGCTTCTATTTTCCTTGTATCCCATCTACCTTTTACTCCCACTTAACTACAATTAAAAAGTGATCTGATATATCTGTGGCCCCTCTATAAACATGTACATCCTGAAGTCTACTCAACAGTCTTTTATCTACCAATACGTAGTCCAACAAACTTCTGTCATTACGCTCTACATCATATCTTGTATACTTATTTATCCTCTTTTTCTTAAAATATGTATTACCTATAACTAAACCCCTTTCTATACAAAGTTCAATCAAAGGGCTCCCATTATTTACACCTGGCACCCCAAACTTACCTACCACACCCTCTCTACATGTTTCTCCTACTTTAGCATTTAGGTCCCCTACCAAAATTACTCTCTCACTTGGTTCAAAAGTTCTTATACATTCGCTTAACATCTCCCAAAATCTCTCTCTCTCTCCTCTACACTCCTCTCTTCTCCAGGTGCATACATGCTTATTATGACCCACTTTTTGCATCCGACCCTTATTTTAATCCACATAATCCTTGAATTTACACATTTATATTCCCTCTTCTCCTTCCATAACTGGTCCTTCAATATTATTGCTACCCCTTCCTTAGCTCTAACTCTCTCAGATACTCCTGACTTAATTCCATTTATTTTTCCCCACTGAAACTCGCCTAACCCTTCAGTTTTGTTTTGCTTAGGGCCAGGACATCCAACTTCTTTTCATTCATAACATCAGCAATTATCTCTTTCTTATCATCCGCACTACATCCACGCACATTCAAACATCCCAGTTTTATAAAGTTTTTCTTCTTCTCTTTTTTTAGTAAATGTGTACAGGAGAATGGGTTACTAGCCCAGTGGTCCCGGTATTTTAGTCGCCTTATACGACACGCATGGCTTACGGAGGAAGGATTCTTTTCCACTTCCCCATGGACAATAGAGGAAATAAAGAAGAACAAGAGCTATTAAGAAAAAGAAGAAAAACCTAGATGTGTATGTATATACGTATATGCATGTGCATGCCTGTATAGTGTGACATACGTGTAAGTAGAAGTAGCTAGATATACCTGTTATCCAGCGTGTTTATGAGACAGAAAAAAGAGACCAGGAATCCTATCATCATGTAAAACAGTTTCAGGTTTCTGTTTCAGTCACCTGGCAGGACGGTAGTACCTCCTGGGTGGTTGTTAAATGTTGAAGACAGGGAAGCTGTGATTTCATGTATAGGACAAGGAGGAATACCATCTTGTAGGAGTGTGGAAGAGCCAGTTGTGAGTGTGGGGAAAGTTCATGAGGCAGTGGGTAGAATGAAAGGGGGTAAGGCAGCTGGGATTGATGGGATAAAGATAGAAATGTTAAAAGCAGGCGGGGATATAGTTTAGGAGTGGTTGGTGCTATTATTTAATAAATGTATGGCAGAGGGTAAGGTACCTAGGGACTGGCAGAGAGCGTGTATTGTTCCTTTGTATAAAGGCAAAGGGGACAAAAGAGAGTGTAAAAATTATAGGGGAATAAGTCTGTTGAGTATACCAGGTAAAGTGTATGGTAGAGTTATTATTGAAAGAATTAAGAGTAAGACAGAGAGCAGGATAGCAGATGAACAAGGGGGCTTTAGGAAAGGTAGGGGTGTGTAGACCAAGTGTTTACAGTGAAACATATAGGTGAACAGTATTTAGATAAGGGTAAAGAGGTTTTTGTGCCATTTATGGATTTGGAAAAGGCGTACGATAAGGTGGATAGGGGGACAATGTGGCAGATGTTGCAGGTGTATGGAATAGGAGGTAGGTTACTGAAAGCAGTGAAGAGCTTTTATGAGGATAGTGAGGCTCAGGTTAGAGTGTGTAGGAGAGAGGGAGATTATTTCCCAGTAAAAGTAGGCCTTAGACAAGGATGTGTGATGTCACCGTGGTTGTTCAATATATTTATAGATGTGGTTGTAAGAGAAGTGAATGTGAGGGTCTTGGCAAGAGGTGTGGGGTTAAAAGACAAAGAATCAAATACAAAGTGGGAGTTGTCACAGTTCCTTTTTGCTGATGACACTGTGTTTTTGGGAGATTCTGAAGAGAAGTTGCAGAGGTTGGTGGATGAATTTGTTAGGGTATGTAAAAGAAGGAAATTGAAAGTGAATATAGGAAAGAGTAAGGTGATGAGGATAACAAAAAGATTAGGTGACGAAAGATTGGATATCAGATTGGAGGGAGAGAGTATGGAGGAGGTGAATGTATTCAGATATTGGGAGTGGACATGTCAGCAGATGGGTCTATGAAGGATGAGGTGAATCATAGAATTGATGAGGGGAAAAGGGTGAGTGGTGCACTTCGGAGTCTGTGGAGACAAAGAACTTTGTCCATGGAAGTAAAGAGGGGAATATATGAGAGTATAGTTATACCAACATTCTTATATGGGTGTGAAGCATGGGTGATGAATGTTGCAACAAGGAGAAGGCTGGAGGCAGTGGAGATGTCATGTCTGAGGTCAATGTGTGGTGTGAATATAATGCAGAGAATTCGGAGTTTGGAAATTAGGAGGAGGTGCGGGATTACCAAAACTATTATGCAGAGGGCTGAGGAGGGGTTGTTGAGGTGGTTCGGACATGTAGAAAGAATGGAGCGAAACAAAATGACTTCGAATGTATAAATCTGTAGTGGAGGGAAGGCGGGGTAGGGGTCGGCCTAGGAAAGGTTGGAATGAGGGGGTAAAAAAGGTTTTGTGTGCGAGGGGCTTGGATTTCCAGCAATCATGCGTGAGCGTATTTGATAGGAGTGAATGGAGACAAATGGTTTTTAATACTTGACGTGCTGTTGGAGTGTGAGCAAAGTAACATTTATGAAGGGATTCAGGAAAACCAGCAGGAAGGACTTGAGTCCTGGAGATGGGAAGTACGGTGTCTGCACTCTGAAGGAGGGGTGTTAATGTTGCAGTTTTATAACTGTAGTGTAAAGCACCCCTCTGGCAAGACAGTGATGGAGTGAATGATGATGAAAGCTTTTCTTTTTCGGGCCACCCTGCCTTGGTGGGAAACGGCCGACGTGTTGAAAGAAGAAAGAATAATAATTATAATAATAGATGAATTGTGATAGATAAATAAGCCGTAGAGTTGATATTAGCAAAATATTGAAGTATTTTGTCGTGCCTCCTGAGAGCCGGAACGGATTAATTGCATTTCAATTAATTTAAATGAGGAAAATTGACTCAGCATACGAGCAAATCAGGATACGAGCAAGGTCATGGAATGGATTAAACTTGTAAGCAGAGGTTCACTGTAAATATAAATGACTAATTTTAATGATAAATGAACATTACATACCTTTATTGAGGGGAGCGGGAGTTGAGGTTATTGTTTGGAAGGGGAATCCCCCTCCATAAGGAGGGGGATTACTTCCCTTCTTTTCTTTTACTGGCACTGGACCCCTGTCACACTAAAAATCTATCCAGAAAGCTCTGTTTCTAGCGTCTCTTTAAGATTTGCCTAAAATGGCACAAGGTATTGTCACTGAACATGTTGCAGATACAGCTTGTATCAGCTTGGTCAGGGTGATATTTTTCAACAAAAGTTTGCAACTCATTCCACTTTGCACACATGTCCTTAATCACTGAAGAAGGCACCTTCTCCCCTCTCTCTTCTTCCTCCTCCTCTGAAGCAATTTCGTCAGCTGTGGTCTGTTGCTGTTCCAGATGAAGGTCTTGCAGCTCTTCAGTGGTTAGTGCTTCCCTGTGGTCCTCCACCAACTCTTCCTCATCCTGGCCACTCAACACCAACCCCATGGACTTCCCCAAAGACACACTAGATTCCACAATAAGGCATTGTGATTCCACAACTTTAGCTTCCTTAATTTCTACTTTCTTTGCCAGGATGGAACAAATTGTTGATTTCGACTTCCCATACATCCTGGCAAGCTCGACTAAACGTACGCCACTTTCATATTTTTCTACAATCTCTTTCTTGAATTCTATCATGTTTCTCACCTTCTTTACCATAGGAACTTTCTTTGGGCCCATGGTGGCTTATTTCGCAGTTGCAATCAATAAACAAGCACAAAAATTGCGAAATGTTTCAGATGAATGCTCACTCAACCAGTGACAGAGCCAGACTGAGACCCATACGCATGAGAGTGGCAGCATCCCGGACGGGCGGACGCATCAGATACATACGATTTCCGGATGGAAGTACGAAATCCGGACCAAAATTTCACCCAAAAAAGTGTTCTAAATCTGAATTGTATGATATTTGGACCATACAAAAACCGGAGTTCCACTGTACTTATATACTACTCACTAATTCACCCCGACCTCACCTATGCTACTTGTGCCTGGGGATCCACAACAGCAAATCACCTCAAGCCAAAATAACTCAACAAAATGCCGCAGTACAAATGATCACACAGTTCACTGCCAGACAACAATCCCCCTCCCCCAGTCTTCAAAGACCTAAATATACTTAATACATACCTCTTTAACCCTTTGGGGGTCGACAGGCCTTCTCGGAAACACGTTCTCAGGGTCGAAATTTTTTTGGAAAAAAAAAAAATTCTTATGAAATGATAGAGAATCTTTTCCGATCATAACGACACCAAAAGTATGAAATTTGAATGAAAACTTACGGAATTATGGTCTCGCGAAGTTATCGGTCTCGAAGATGTTTACGCATCAGCGATTTCACCCACTTTGAGCCCCATTTTTGGCCAATTCCAATGTTCAAGTCCACTAAAATCATAGCTATTTCGCTAGAACTCCATTTCTTCTATCGATTGAGTACAAGAAACCGCCTATATACCAATTTCAACTACCCAAAATAGTGGTCAGAAAATGGCAATTTGGCCAATTTCACACAAATTTCAAACGATGCCAATTTCAAAAAAGGGTCCAGAATAAACAAGGCAGACATTCCTCGCACAAAAATAACATATTCTATGTTATAATAATAATAATAATACTTTATTTAGACATGGTACAATGATACATAGTTGAGTAGACATGATACATAGGTATTAATGAGATGTACATGCCAAAAGCCCCTAATATGCTGTGCATTGCGGGCATTCTTAGGACTATTTATTTGTAGACTACATGGTAAAAAATTATGGTTGATATTTTATAAAATAAGTATAATTGTGTATCTAAGTTATAAAGTTTGAATATAAGTTGAAGATATCAATTAATTGTAGCAATGCAACTAATTGAGTGAGATAACAATTTATAACAATTAATTGCATTGCAGTTACAGTTTATGTGGTCATTATAATGTAAATGTTATAGAAACAGTTAGCTTAGTATATATTATTCACAACAGGTTTTTACATTTAAGTGATTAATCAGGTTTTTACATTTAAGTGATTATTCTACTTTGTTGGGAATGTTTGATATTGAGCATTTAGGTTTGGGTGAGAAGGTGGTTTTTTAGCATCGTTTTGAATTGGGGTACAGGCAGGGTTTCTTTGGCAATGGCAGGTAATGAAATCCAAATTTTCGTGCCTTTTATATGCATTGAGTTTTTACATAGTGTTAGATGGACTCGGGAACATCGAGGAGTGATCTGTGTCTAGTGTTATGGTCATGTGTCCTGTTGAAATTGGTAAGGAGGAGTTTGAGTGGTGGGTTAATATTTTCATAGAGTGTTCTATGTATGTAATAGGCACAGTAAAAAGTATGAATGTCTTGTATGTGAGTAAGTTTAGGTTTTTGAATATTGGTGGAGTACAGTCATCCCTTGGTTTTCGATTGTCCCAGTTTTCGCCGATTTTGGTTTTCGCCGACTTTTTTCAGGGAAAATTTGTCTCAGTTTTCGCCGATTGTTTTAGTTTTCACCGACCGTATGGGACCTGTCCACCAGTGCCGCGCACATACAAAGGCCGTAGGCCCGCCACCCACGCACCTCCCACGCACATTGTCACTCAGTCTAGCATTGTTTATGCTTGAGTGAACATCACCCCAGGAGTTCATACAAAACATTTATTAACAATTCATTCTTTTTGGCCCTTGATTATTGTGTGTGACTACTAAATAAGTTACCATGGGCCCAAAGAAAGCTCCTAGTGTCAGTTCTTTGGTAAAGAAAGTGAGGAACACTGTAGAAATGAAGAAAGAAATAATAGAAAAATATGATAGTGAAAGTGAGAAACACGATGGAGTTTAAGAGTGTAGCAGGCATGCAGGGAGTGTAGCATGCATG